>BEXV01001658.1:18401-45202 GCA_003118195.1 Hemicentrotus pulcherrimus
CCCCCCCCCCCTGGAGCTCAAGGGGGGGGGGGGTTCAAATTGAAAAATTTTCGAGGACAAAAAAAATTTGTGCTGACTTGATTTGTTTTATGTGGGGCCCTAAATATATATATAAGCAATTTGCTTCTTTTTTTGTAGCACACACCATATAATTGCTTTGTATCTGCTATGCTTAATGTATTTTGTTTTCGTGTGTGTGTTCTGCTTTTACATGTATATGGTTCAATGAATTCTATACATTTCAAAGTCGTCAAGCAAGATAAGTTGCAAAAATTCACTGGTAAGCAATGTTATTGTTTTGCAGGGCACTCGTCTTTTTTGACATAAGATTTTGTAAATGATTGCAGAGTTGCTGTTCTCAAATGTGGCGAATCTTACCAGACATGTCACCATAGTACATGAATTTGATTTACAGATTCTTTGGAATTTGGCAATCATGGATGAAGAATAGCCCCAGTATCATATGCATAACAGCACCAGCGTTTAGCAGTGTATTTTGCACTTTTTCTCCTTTGACCCTGTACTTAACTTTGATGTACTGCTCATTACCTGGATATAACATAATGAAAAACATTTAAAAGAAGAATAGACATCACTTCTAATGGGACTGAACCATGCCAGAATTACGCCATGACAAGAGAAATGTAATCGATCAAACTTGATTTTCAAAACATTTTTGAGGGGGTTTATAGATATAAATATCGTGCTAGAAAGAAAATTCAAGTAAGAGTAAATGTTAATTCAAATTATTGTATATGTAAGGCAATCATTATTAGGAAATAAAGTTTTATGTATCCATCATGCTTTGTATTTGTATAAAGTGAAAAACAATAAACCTCTCTTAGGTATTATGTTTAATTTCAACCATTTAAATCAAATCAAATCAAATCAAGTGATTACATGATAGTGATGACCTTGCTAACCCTATGCTGGTAAGATGTATAGTGAAGACGCCGTCTTGTGAGAAACATATGGTTTAGATCACTCGCTACCTGAAACAATGAAGAAGATAAAGATTCACTTCAAAAGAAGGACAATGTATATATTAATTCAATTAACATGCTTTGAATACGAAGTAATGCAATGAAATAGAATTGTAGTTATGGTAAGGGTTTTGTAGGGTTATAGTAAAGGTACAGGGCTAGGATTCGGTTATAGGGATACCCCTAGCCTAAGCCCTTATAAATACAGTTTTGATGCTTGGCAGAGAGACTTACCCATAGTCGAAAGAATAAGCATGTATATACCTTTAGAGCTAAGGCGATTCTGCCCGATTGAACGAATAGGTGTGTGTGTTTTTGGCGCCTGAGAAGTGGGGAGGGGGGGGGGGGGGGGGGGCAAAAGGAAGGCAGCTTATGTATATACGATCTATATATCAATATACTATTTAAACAAAAAATGGAAGATTGTTATAACTTCTCGTAAAGAAGGAATACAAATGAAAAGCTATAGACGCGCCTTCTGTTAGATGAATGTCATGTACAAACGAAAACAAATAAGGGCTCAAATACACAAGAAAATTGTATAATAGGCAGCACTCTCTGGAGGGTTCGGATTCATTTCTTGCATTTCACACTCGTTATAAGGTGACCATTTAAATGTCTTTATGTTTGAAGTTGCAAACTTCGGAGCCATGCTTCGGTTTGCACCCTAATTTCGAGGTTCTGCTCCATGGTTGTGGGTGCAGATTTGAACCTGAATATTTATGGGGGTTTATACCTTGTCTCTGAAGCAGAGTTCGCGCCTGGTCTTCTCGCCTCGCTTCACATCGAGCACCTTCACGAAGGGCAGAATACGATTGAAGTCGAATGCAGATTTCATGCCTAGGTAGTGGGTGTCCCGGGCAAAATAGTCCCATTTGTCCACGTCCACCCCGTTTACAAAGTTGTTCACTATTTGATACAGGCAGAGTTTGTTCTCGCGATGCTGATGAATATTAAAGGATATTGTGAGAGAAGATTACAAAAGCATATTCATAATAATAATAATAATAATAATAATAATAATAATAATAATAATAATAATAATGATAATAATAATAATAATAATAGTGAACGTTTATAATGCGCCATGTGTGTCAAAAAATTATGGACAGCCATTGGAGTCTCAAAATGAAATATGATCAAAAGCAGGAATTTAAGTATTTTAGACTTTTTATAAATTCCACATCCAGAACATGAAATCTTCTTGATGATAGAAAATATGAATGATTTGAATAAACAATTAATGCCTTTCAAAATAACTTTTACGAAATATTTTCAAAGATGCTAATGGCTTTCCATAATTTTTAAGTCTAACTTAGAATTAAGTTCGACTTAGGATCTTTGTGAAACACCCCCCTGGCGCAGTTGTGTGGAATTGTAAATTTGTATTATCTCATGTAGTATTACCCTGCAATTGCTTCCGCCGTTAGTGACTAAATTGTTATTATTGTTTTATTCAATTCCCTTTTTACTCGTGAGAATTTCTTTCAGGGATGGAACGTCTGACCAAATGTTTGCATTAAGCCTTCAACAAAGACGGATAATCAGTAAGATATAGAATGTGCCAACAAAGAGATTATAGAATCATATATTATAAATATTACTTATAAAGATTAGGAAGCATTCTAGAAAGGTCCCTTTCAACTCAACACACAAACACACACACACATTACACACACACAAGCGCACAAACACACACACACACATCACTACACATACACATCTCCATAGATGGTCTCATTAAATTAATACCATTTCTTCATCCTTTTCGACACCACGAATGAGTTGACAGATGAAGTCGATATGTGTATCGTAGATATTGTATTTTTCGAGCTTCTTCCTTAGGCTGTTGTGCTTGATGAGATATTTGAGCATGACGACCGACTGCTTCTCGTGCTGCAAAGATCGTGGAGATAATGATAAACTTGAGTTATTAACGATCACCTGCGCATAGGCGTATATAAGGAAGACCGGATCAGACAGACTTACAACAAATAAACCTGAGACAATTGCAATAGCCTTGCTCATCTTATATCAAACTAGGCGAGCATAATATTGGTGTTTTATAAAGTCTGAACATGATTTTCATGGGATATGAAATGGGATATTAAAAATTGCTTTGGAATTGTTTTTTCGAACGTCTTTTCGATCGTCTAAAGGGCAAAATATTTTTCGAAGTGGGCGATATCCCCTGTACGGATATCAATTTCCAATGTGTAGATTTTGCGAGCGAACTTCTGACACTTTTTTCTTTGTAGCAAATTTTGTTTTCTTTCTTGAAGATAACTTGCTGATGAATGCAAATTCTATTTTTGTTATTATGTGTAGACTTGATTTCTTATTTACAATATATTTCCTTCGGCCGTTCCTTATTAAATATTGCCGGCCAGCAACTTTTGTTTTTTAACGAATCGCATCACAAAAGAATATTCTTCCATCCTATTTATACAAATAATAAATGCTAAATGATAAAATATCAGGGTTTTAAAAAAATGGCAGCCCCTCCCCCATTCCCCCTGAAATGCTGACCCTCAATAAACTGTGAAACCCGGCCAGATACGGATTAATCCTATGAAAAGTGAAATTATGACTGACACGCCTTTACTCCTAAAACTAAGGTAAATAGTCGCCTCTGAATATGAATGGTTGGTTTGTTTCACCTAAGTGCTTAGAAAATATGTGTATGTTATTAAACTTTCAACAAGTGGGCCGATGGCCAAAGGTCCTCTCCGAGTGACTTGGTACCGAGGATTAAAGCCCTACTAAAGGACACTGGCTCATCGACTTAGTTTCAAATGGGGGACCTCCCGGTTACAAAACCACTGCTCTATCACGAAGCCATCGTGTCTGTATTTCATTCAACTTACTTTCCACTTCTTGCCATCCTTGTCTGGTGGAATGATGTCTTCAAAGGCATGAGAGAAGGGACCGTGTCCTAAGTCATGGCAGAGACCAGCTATTTCAACACAAGCTACCTCATTGTCGAGAATAGGGTCGCTGCTCTTACGATCATTTTGTTGGAGCATAGAGGCCAGTTTACCCGCCAAGTGGCTGACCCTTCATTGGAAAAGGAGGGTAAAATAGTTTGAAATTATAATATAATGTCAATGTGGTTGTGTTATTATTATTTTGTGGAACAGGTCCTGGAACTAAAAGACGGACACTTACTGTCGTAAAGACTGACAGTTGATTTCATTCGGGGAAAAGGTACACAAACACACAATACAGTATTTCACCAACTTCAGGTCGAAGAAATACAAATATGATTTTGTCTTCTTGTCTTAATAACCACATATTTCGTTTTATTCTTCTTCCCTAGCGAAGTCGTCTTGGCCGGGTCCTATATGTCGTCGCATGTCTTTCCCATGACAATTCGACTTGCTTCAATATATCTCCTGATATATTCTTGATAGGGGACACCACTGTGAACCACTTAAACGACTCATGCTCTGTTGATAATTGCTCAGCGTAAATTTCGTACACTGACTGAATTGCCCATTACTAACCCTTCACATCGTATCTTAAGCTACGGGCACAAAGGTTTCGTACGAACGATGCGCTCGTACGAATATCCCTGTTTTTCCATTGTCTTACCGAATTTCCATTGTCTGAAAATAGTTCGTACGGCGTTCGTAGCAGTTCATAAAAGCATTTGTGACCGAGGCTTTAACTAAAATCCAATTGCAAACATACTTTTGATGAAAAAATGCCCTGAGCAATTTACATGATCTAGCAACTCGCAATTACTTATGTTTCTCTTAAAATGCTGAAGATCAGGGACGTAGTTTTTCAGTAATTTATATGATCTTTTAGAGCTTTTGCAATCTTATCTTCATTAGATAACTAAATAAATGTAATTACCGAGGGGAAATTTTGTCGCTAGAATGAAAACCTTATATTCGAACAAAGATGAGTTGTGTTTAAAATCTGCTGGTCACTGGTTATGGTATAGTGGTTAAACCAAAGGCCAGTATCAGAGCTGGAGAAGAAGACAATTTCTTAAAACTGTGCAATCGTGGCCATTCAAAGTTCTTAGTGAATACATGGTCTTCCATTCATCTGTTAATTTACAACTCTACTCCCGCTGTTTGTGAATTTCTTTTACTGACTTTTCATCCCTACCCGACCCAATGACCATCTCTCATTATGAAAACTTCACATACCCTATTGAGTGCTCAAATCTGGTATGGACGGCGCTAGGGAACACATAACAGGTACAGCCAAGCTGCTTGATGAAACGTAGTCTCTGAAACTCTGGTGTATCGATGATTATCTGGCAATATTCCGGCATCTCAATACTGCTATGAATGGGGTCATTGAAAACCTGAATTGAGAAAAAAAAAAGAAATGATTTGAATTCTGACACCTTTAATCTGGAACTTTCATGCACCTAGCTTCTATTTTGTATACTGACGGTTGAATTTTACATGACAACATGTGCAGGCCGGGGTCGGCTCTAACATCCTAGAAATACAATGTTTTTAACAAGTGCAGGTAATGAAGAAAGTAAAAAAGTACATTCTATAATTTATCGTTTAGAAAACGAAAAAAAAACAGTGAGATATCAGAGGCCATTGTATTGATTACAAGAAACTACGAAACATTAAAATATCCCTACAAAAGTTGCTTAAACAGATAACAATTGTTAGGGACCGGGGAAAGGGCGGAGAGAGGACTGTGAAAGAAGTTACATACAGTCTTACAGCCCCCCCCCCCCCACCCCACCCCCGCTGTTCTCTCAATAAAATGTTAATCTTTATATCAGTCCATACTTCGCTTCAGCGTGAGAGGTTACATATTAAGTATTCCCTAAACACTGAACATATTTTACATCATATTATTAGAAGAGTAGGTTTTTTTTGGTGAGAGGGGGAGGGGCATGTTACTGGAATTAAAAGTTATGAGAATATTGTTTCAACAAATTAAAGAATGGATTAATTAATAAATCAGTTATTTATTTTCACTTTTGTGTTTTATAATTTTACCCCTCGGCAGAACAGATGAGAAGGACGATCCATCTCTACGTTTAACACCATTTTGTTATCTGTGCTATACATTTTAATTCAAATTCAAATAATTGCGATTGAGCGTAACGACCGAGAGAGAAAACCTGTAATATTTCGGAATGCTGACACCTGGTATTCCCTGCCCCATACCATAGGACTGGTGCCCCTGTTCTCTTAATTTTAATTAGAAGTATAAATTTCATTGCACATAATAGTTACAGTAACTTCGTTTACCAACTAACATAATAAATGATAATAATAACAAAACTAAATATATTACCTACGAATTACTCATTAATTGAAATTCTTCACGAAAGAAAAAAGATAATGTACTACATTGTGATAATAATGGCTTTAGAAATTAAGGACGATTGATTTCTAAGATTTATCTTATGATTATCAGAAAAACGATCAAATACTAATTCATATCACAAGCTAAGCCTTCATACCCTCGCGATTTAATTCCGAACATTCACAACATGACCATGCAATATATCAGTGTTCATCCGATCGGAATGGAAATTTGCTACTTTTTAATCTACCTAACATCAGTCATAGCCACTTTGTTCATTGCCTGCCTGGCCAACTTGAAAAGAATAAATTTCATTGTTGACATATACCATAGCAACTCGGTAGACAAGCTGGCAAAAAGCCAAAATGTTTATGCCAGAACTAATGCATCGAAAGGCACACACACAGTGTTTGGGTTTCCCCTACAATATATGTCTTCTCAAAAATATGATTACGTGTTTCTTTCAGGAGTATGTTGTCAATGTTGGATAGACTTGCTCTGTTTTTTAATTTCAGTAGTTTTATACACATGACACTAAAGTGACTCCGTTACCGGCCAATAGTGAAGACGTGAACATATAGTGACAGTTGACACGAAGTGTTGCTGCCTAAATAGAAACAGTTTCAGCCAAACATCAGTTAGATTAAAACCCTTATGCAATTTCCTTAACCTGTTTATATGCATACGATATAGCTCGAGTATCCCGCATGGCATTCTGTATGCAATTCCATTCTCCAACCAACACCAACACATAATTGCATGTAATTATAACCTTTTGCAACAATTAAAATTAATTCTTATGAAATGTTTCTATTTAACAACGTATGCAATGACCATAAAATGTTTCTCGATGTAAACAAATATCAGATTTTTGATGATGTATCGATGAAAATATTCAATTTCGCTTTGATTTATCTCTTATTCCTCTTCCATTTAGGGATAGGAAGGTAGTGTGGTATTTACGTTCGCCCATATGCACATTAACGATTCATTAAGTCTTACATTTTTGTGTTTCTTCTTTTCCTTTCCCTTTTTTCGGTGTAGGAGAGCTGAAAATCTGCTCTTCTTCACCATAGGTTTCATCAGAAGAAAAGGTATTCGTGTCTTCATTTTCATCCTGTCTTTATTGGTTAACTTTAAGGTCATTTCTAGGCGATGGTGATGTAGTTGGCTTCGGTCGAAGATAATAGTTGTGGTAAAGGTGTTGCGGTCTAGCGGATACGTCTCTGGACTATGAATCGTATGGTTCGCGGTTCGAGTGTTTTTGCACTATAACACTCCATGCTACATTATTTCTACATTTGCCAAACTCCACCCAGGTGCGTTAAAAGGGTTACCGGTAGGAAGAAATTCCTTGAGTGCTTGAGCGCCTCTCGACTAAAGCCGGTGTAATTATGATTGCAGGGCAGAAAGGTATAAATACTTAAGAGGCTACCATGGATAAATAAGACATATTGTTATTATTATTATAATATACAGAGTTTCAATTCTAAAAGGAGCTAAATTCTTTGTAACTTTGGAGAAGAAAAAAATGTTTACCAGATTGTGTACAGGCGTCTATGGAAAAGGTGATAAAAGAGGGTGCATTTTTTAATATAATTGATTAATTGATTGATTAATTTTATTCCATTTTATATATCAATTGTTTCCACAATTAAAAACATAGGTGACAAAGTAACTTCCAAATTATGAAATGAAACAGGAACCTACTTGAAAGCAAAGCTTGTTTTTGTAGGTTCCCAAGAATAAATATAATATGAACATTATTTTCATGAATCATTTTAAAGTGTCTTAATAATCACAGTAAAAAAGTTATAATATAATGATATATTTTTAGAAACCCTTTAAAAGGAATTTGAATAATCGAAATATACAAAAAGAACAGAATTACAAAACGTGACACAATATTGCTCCCAAAATTAGGTAAATAATTTGGTTGAAAGACGGGCACTCAAGTGAACAATGTTTTGATATCAATGACTCAAATTTTCATCAAAAGTGGATCCAGCTCCTTTTGAAATGAAGCTTTTCATATCATGAATAATAGATGTTCGATTGACGGTATTCATGTGCTAACGATATCATTTTAAGTCATTCGAGTTGATGAAGCATGATCCAATGTGTCTCGCTCGTGTTGCTGGGGTTACGTGTATACATCTGCGTGGTAACCGAAGCTTTTATACCAGGACAGAATACAGATCTTGCATTTGACAATGTTAATAAATTGACATGCGTGGTGCCCGGCTTATAGGCATTTTGAATACTTTTTTACTCGCATGGGTTGACCGACGTGAAGATTCTTCCCCAAAAACATGTTTGCCACATTTATCGTTCAGCTTTTCATATTATGAATAACCATTTATCGTTCTCGCGATGGGTGATCGTTGTCAAGGTGGACCAATAAGCATACTCAACCGCAGTTTAGGCAGTTCACTAGTTGTCCATTGACACGTAAATTATGCCCAATAGATTAACATTGCACTGTACATGTCAATTTATCAAGATCACATTTAATCATACTGTCAGTTACAGACGAAGTAATGTCTTAAATTGTTACTCTCGTTAGAATTTAAGGTAGTCTAAACAGGTATGATAGTGTTTTTTTTAAATATATATATATATATATAAATATGATTTAGGTGTGATAGGCTTCATTCTCTCCTCTTGATGTTGACGGTATATCTGCTATAGGGAACCTATATCCTTTGAATTTCAACAATACAATCAGTTATGATATGTTTCGACGAAGGAATGTCTTAAATTGTTACTCTCGTTAAAATTTAAGGTAGTCTAAACAGGTATGAATATTTTTTGTTTTTTTTATAAATAAATATAATGTAGTTGTGATAGGCTTCATTCTCTCCTCTTGATGTTGCCAGTATATCTGCTATAGAAAACCTATATCCTTTGAATTTCTACAATACAATCAGTTATGATATGTTTCGATAAGGCGCGATAACGATCCACACCTTGGACTTGTCCAAACGGAGTTTGTTTGAAGATGGACTTCGGTCCATTACCCACGTATGCGTCCTGTGAGGTTGTGGCTGCCTTAGCGCACATCGAGAATCTTCGATATGAATGTCTCGAAAATAATTTCCAGTTTATTTCGACACCAATACACTGATGTCTCTCTGGTGATGATATCGGCAGAATAGTTGTCCGCCTCTCAAGATTGTCTTCCTTCAAAACAAAAGACGAAATTAAATGAGCACACTCATTTTTAGAGCCAATGCTACGCCCTGACGTGACCTACGACCGATACGTAATTATTTACAAGAGAGAGTTTTTATTGGTAAAAGTACATTTTTAAAAGTACATTTTTTAAGGGTAAGATAATCCAATGAAAACTGAACCATTATCGTCAGGTTATCGACGTGCTGAATATTCCACCGGATGTGTTCTTCTCGGGAGATAAATAAGACCCTGTGCAAAGTACTTATGCCTTACTATTCAAGGATCACTTTCATGCGACATCATGTGCTGCCGGTCTTCTAAAATGTATACTTATATGTTTAATTTTGTTTTACATATGGTCGTATCTACATCCTCTTTCGCATAAGATGATGAAAATGTAAATGCATTACATAAATCCTTTTTAAGAGACAATGGGATCCATGACAGGTAAATTGAACAGTGACTCGGACATCATTCAGTACGATTCAAAACTTCCTCTTCAGTTTCTAAATTAGAAAAGGGAAACCATCCATAATTCCATGATGCCATAATGGTGAAAATGTTGGCTTCCATTATGAAACATAAGGCTATTAAAGTTATTTATTTAAATTGTAAATAAATAAACTCACATTTTGAGAAATGACATAAGACATTTGTTAGTAGATTCGTAACCTTCTATCGGGAATTTTTTGAAATGCTGCCTTTGTTTTACGCCATCTTTTGAATTGATTTGATTTTCTTCTGCATTCATGTAAGTATATATAGTCTTTTGATAACAATGATAATAAAAAGTACACTAAGATTTTTTTTCTTGCAATGAATCATAAATAAGCAAACACATATATACATATATAAATTGTTATTTTCAAAAACGAAATGATAAACTGTCATAAACACTAAATTTCCACAAAATCATAATAGCACAGTAACAACCATATTACAAAACTTGCTTGCAAAAAGCTATATATGATTCTTTTTGTATATCGATGAAATGTCTATTTTTATCTTCACCACTTCGTATTCAAATCCGGTAATATAAGGTATTTATAATTTATGACCATAATAAATAATTCCTGACCACCATAACACAAAATGGCTACCATATTAGGTACCATATCGAATATAAGGCTATAATCCTTCAGTTTTATTCATACCATACTAACGTGACCATTGAATATCCAAATCTCTACAAAGAAAATACTTTTAGTCTCAATAAAATCAGCTTTTAATGTAAATTGTAGTGGACTCTAGTTATTTACAGGAGACTGACATCCATTTTGGAAACCATCTTTGAATTCCAGGTTTCCTGTTGGCCATAACCAATTGTAAATAGTATGAATGGATTTTTGGACCCCAAAAATCTAGGTATAAACCAAAAAATTGCATCTCTAAGATGGATATTTTTAATGAATATTCTTTAGGAAGAAGGGAAGCGAGCTAGCAAAAAAATTATGAATTGTTAGGTCACAGGGCGAAAAATAACATCTTATAAACAGCAAAAAAAAAAAAAAAAAAAAAAAAGAACAAAAACATAAACTTCATGCTAACCAATTCCTGGACTATAATTACCATNAAAAAAAAACGTTGCTTAGAATAATCTAATCCTAAAAGACTAAAAATATATTTATTAAGTAACATAAATATTTAAAATTTAAATGCGAGCCAGCGAGTGAGCTTTAGGGATATTAAAGAATTAGTTGCCTTAGTTGCTATAAATAAGGGGCACAAGTTATGGAGAAGTGGGAAAAGGGCATTTGTCAAAGTGAAGAGGGCAACTTCTCCGGAGGAAAAGAGTTACTTATTAGAAGTAAAAAGGGTGGTACGTTTTAAAATAAAAAAGGGCACTTATCTAAGCTGAAAAGGGAGACTCATTCGAAGGGGAAAGGGGAACTTCTTACAAACGAAAAGAGGCACTTGTCAAAGTAAAGGGCACCTCTAAGATTAGAATATGGGCACTTACAAGAGGAAGTAAAGGAAGGCTTATAAGAATGTGGAACGGGCACTTTTTGGATACCTGAAAAGTGGAGAGGGTGCTGTGTCCCCTCCTGCCCCTACTCAGGATTTATGGCTAATTTCAGTTACAGGTGACCATCTTGAATGAAATTCTACTGGCCAACAGAGTATACTAAACTAAGGCTACTCTTTAAATGTAAATAAAGCATACCAGTGAATATACTGACCCCTGTAATACCACTGCAATTAAAGCTTTACTGTTGATACTGCAGTAACCTACTTCCGGCAATTTTAGAAGACTGGCGACCATTCTGGAAGCCTTCTTGGATTTAACCTTCAAGGTTTCCTGGTGGCCATAACCTATTGTAAGTGCAATTAATTTGCTTTAAAAATGTTGCCACAGATCATATTTGTGTATCGCGCTGGACAGCTTCATGAAGCTAAAAACAATAATCCTTTCTTGATGAAGCAAAAGCTTAAGTTATGAAAATCTAAAGTCTAAGATGAAGTAACTACTTACCTTTGAATTCTCCATTATTTCCCTGTCCCAGTACGTCTGTATCGTAATTATTGGGCCGGTGTGATTAAATGATGCTGTACACACCTAAGAATCGTATTTATTAGGCCGACGCGATCAGAGGATAAGGTATGTCTAAAAGGAAATTATTAGACCAATGTGATCAGGAGATGATGTACATCTTTAGTCTACAAGTATTTATGCGATGTGTACTCCATGAAAAGCATGATCTCTCTAGTTCAATGAGCGATCGGTAAGAGGGTGTGGCTGCCTTACGTCACACACTACCAGCTACGTACTCCGATGGAATTTTACATCGCTCTACCTCTCAGCCTTCAACACTAAAATCACACTTCATTTCCGCAACATCACCCTTCTTATTCAATCCAACTACTTTGGTGCAGTTTAAACGAAATAATAGACTCCTGTGAAAATGTTTATAATCATGGCCCAATCCCATGAAAAGCATACGATTAGTGGTAATATATAGGAACAGTGATGCGTCGCGTGCTTACGTTGCCGTCTCCAGGTGATTCTTTAGATTACGAGTTCAACACACGTCATATCTCTCGAGTTCATTAACAGCGATGTGTAACAGAGCGTGACTGCCTTACCTCTCCTACCAGGCATGTACCCAGTAGGAATATCATATCGTCCTACTTCTCCGCTTTCAACCCTAAAAATCACTCTATTTCCAAATGCATCACCCTTCTTATTCAATCCAACTATTTTGGTGGAGTCTAAACAAGACAAAATCGTCTCCTGTGTTTTAGTTCATGTCAATGTCAAGTACGCATCAATCGTTTACAAACTGACTTTAAATATGGGACTGATCACAGACAATCTCTCCAAATGAGTGCAACTGGGTAAACGACTTCCAATCAAATCTCTCGACGTGTTGGTTTTCCCCATCCCTGGAATTTTGCAATAGAATAGGAAACTCATGTTTGTCGCAGGAAAAGTGGCTGTCATAATGCAAAGTAACGGGGATTTTCAAGCAATAATTAGGGAACCGGAATTGTATCCTTTTTTGTGAATATGCTCTTGCACTTTTCATGAGTTGTTTTAAAAATAGTTTCCAACATTAGGTAAAGTGAAAATGAGTGAATTGACCCTAGATCATTATTGAAAGTCTATTTTTAAAACACACACCAAAATGTTTTTAAAAAACATTAAAAAAGGGATTGAGCTCTTTTGTTTTTCTACGTTTTTCCTACTTTCCATGAACTTGTAGGAAGCAAGTTGATAAAAGAATAATTCAACGGTGTAATAAGTGTTTGCCATACTGAAAATTGCATTCTGACACGAACCCACCGCAACACCCACACAACCGATCCCTTGTGAAAAAACACTCCCATCCATTATTGCATCAGAACAGTCCACCTGCAATACACGCAATTTTATGTAAAGGTCCATGGATCGACAATGTCACCTGCTTGGGATCTTTTCACGGTTTTCCAAACTTAGTAGACAACAATGTAGAAGAAAGCATACTAGAAAAGAAAAGGCAGATTGGTGAAATTTTGGATGAAATCGGAATAAATGATTGGAAAGTTATGACTTTTTGAAAGTTGTAATCAAATTGTCTGAATCTTCAGTACTGTGATAAAGTGCCGGATAACTTTCCCTTCCTTTCCGTTTTTTCGCATAAAATGACTGAAATTACATTTCTTTTTCAAAATTTATGACTCAGCAGATCTTTTTTTTTTTTTTTTTNTTTTTTTTTTTTTTTTTTTGAGGACCTAAACTAATTTGCTATCTACAACATATTTTGAGAAGTGAGACGGCAACGAGAAGATTTTTGTATTAAATTAATGTTATTTCTGTGCGCGACGATCGGGAGAGATGATCACGACTACATCACAAACCATCGACAATTCTCACAGTTGAAGTATTCTCAAAATTCAAACATTCATAACTTGTTTTATTATTGCTCCGATTTATTTCAAACATTCTGTATCTCTCAATCTTCTGCTTTCATAAAGAATGAACATATTGAAAGTGTCTGATTCCCCTTTAAATGGAGGCTTGATGGTTCTGTGGTAGAGCAGTAACGGCGATGTCCCGGGTTCGAAACCAAGTCGATGCGCTTGTGCCCTTTGGTAAAGCATTAGTCCTCACCCCCTGGCTGCTTACTTACAAGCACTTGTTTTCTTAGCAGTCAGGTAAAACAAATAAAACTAACCCCAAAAGGACTCGATTACATGCCCCCAAAAAGAAGATCATATGGATTAAACAAAACTTATATCTACGAATTACCTTTTTTTTAAAGGGGGATGACAACAAAGATGGTTGTTATCCTGATTTATGTATCAAGATTGATAATTTCGCTTTTCGGTAATAAAATATGGACATATACACATATAAACATACTTTTTAATCTAAAAGAGAAATTATATTTGAATATTTGAATATAAATATTGCAACCTGTGCAGTTGGGACAATTAAGGAATCGATCAGATCAGTTTTCCCTATTTTCACTCAAATTTTCAGATTATCTTTAATTGTCCATCTTGCATTGAAGTCACTACCCTAGCACCACTATCTCTCATCTTAACAATGTTACCAAGTCCATTTAATATTTTCAGTGAGGTGGGCCAGACGTTTTTTGCCCGAGTATCAAACATAAATGACATATTGATGACTCGCTTCGCATGCACGTAAAATTTACGGTTGATACTCGGGCAAGAGACGTCTGTCCCAACCTCACTGAAAACGTTAACAATTTTGTTATATATCTATACAGGTTGCAATCTTTATGTTCGAATACTCCAATAACCTACTTCCTCTGGCATTCCACAACCTTTTTTTCTTCAAATAAACAACGAAATCCATTCTTATCTGACACAAAACTTTCAGAACTTTCATTTGATAAACCCCAAATTACTAATTGCGCATACATCTATCAGACGCCATGATCGCGACCTATGCCATAGTCTCCCAACTACTGTTAAATCGTGTACTACCATATATTCTTTCAAGGCTGCCACAGAGCGTAAAATATTATCAGCGGACAAAAAAAACCAAAAAAAAACCAAAAAAAAACCAAAAAAAACCAAAAAAAAAAAAAAACACTCGCACACTTGTAAATGCAAATACATAAATAAAAAAAGTTTTACAAAAGACATACGCTTAAATGATATACACATTTACACGCTTCATGTTATGAACGCCAAGTGATATACTTCATTATGTGGCTGTTATAATTAATTTATTTCGAATTATAGTATATGTTATACAACACCTACGTGGATCCTTGTCATTTGATTGGAGGATTGTTGGTCACATGATGTTCAATAGATGTTCTATTGCACGACCGTGCATTTTTGGTTATATGCAGACTGCGTACCTCTCTGCCGTGAGCGTATCCCTGCGTGTATCTGACGCGAAGGCAATCTGAATCTTAATTTATCTTTAATTTAAGGAGTAAAGCATAATTTTGTTGATTAATGTTCTATTAGATCTTTTTCGATGTTGCATAAAACAAGTTATGAATATTTTTCATTCGTTGAATAGAATGTTAATCTTTCAACTCATGAGAATATTCGCACTATTGAACTAATAACCATTATTTGTATATTATAGGTTTGGTCGCCTATAATAATCGTTTTTTTTTTCTTTAGGCAGCCATTACGTTCAAGCTCTAGCTTAGTATGGCGGTCTCCTGCCCTTTTGAATTTTGAAATGATTTGTCAACTGTGTTTTTTAAAGGTAGAATAATTGTTTAATTAAATGATATTATATGATTGTACATGTATTGTATATTTTGTTAATAATATATATGTACCTGGTTTTTATATTACTCTCTATTATGTAGAAAATGCAGAAATAAAATCAAACAAACAAACTTTTGATCCCACGTAGGCTCCAATATTTAATGTCCTTATTTCCAGCATAAAGGCAAGACGATGCACAAATACATGTAGACGTCACTAATATGTACATATTAATGTTGCTGCTTGCTGACTATCATCAAAAGTGTATTAAAAGATGGTCTGGTTCCTTTCAGTTCAAAGATTTTAAAAAATGTATTTCTCTTGCAAAACGTAATACAATTAAGTATATTACACAAATGAAAAATGAAAAAATACAATAGTAATGGCACGAGAAAAGAAAAACTCAGTATAAGCAGAGCTTGTTGCAGTATTAGGTTCTCAGAAGCTTTTTTAGAATACGTCTTGAAAACAAAGTACAAAGTTAGAGCTTATTCCAAATTCTCTGTAGCATCAATGAAAGTTTCATGCGCAAGAGATTTTTTTACGACTTGAAAGACGAAATAAGCACATTAATTTCACAGCCAGACTCAAGGATACTAGTGTTTAAGAAAGAAAATGAAAGTACTTGAATTGAAGCAAAACTTGTTAAAGCATATTGAATATTATTAAATTGGTATAACTCCAAGGGTCCAGTTTGAAAAACAAACAAACAAGCTAAAAGAAGAAATGCCGTTCAGATATTGATATGCTTCCGCCACGGTTAATGGTGCAGTACCAGTTGTACATGCATCTGTACGTCTGCCCAACTCTGCGATAACTTCAAGTCTTGGAGCAATTTGAATCAAACTTTGAGGAAATATAAAAGGGCAAACAATGCTTAATCGATTAGATCTTGGGTTGAAAGGGCAAAGGTTTGAAAATGACGAGAAAATATCTCGTTACCGTGATAACTTGTAAAGATCTGAAGCAATTCATATCAAACTTGAATGAGGTATGAATGAGCATATACGGATGAACTAATTAAATTTTGGGAGTCAAAGGCCAAAGAGTCATACAGGTAAAACTGCCAGAAAAATGTCGTTACCGCGATTACAGTATTGAAGCAACTCAAACCAATAAAGGAACGTGCATTCGGAGGTTTATTAGAGACGCAGTCCCATTCCTATATCTGCCCAATCTTGAGGAAGTGGTCAAGAATATATGATTGAGAAATATATCTAATTGGGAAAAGAAAGGATTTTCTTAACAATATTGCCTAATAAACATCAGAATCTCATTACTCATGAAAGCATTAATCGAGGTTGTTTTAAAACAGCTTTTAAAGATGTAACAACGCCAACCACAAAGTATATAATAATAATTTTGGTAAACAGCTTCACAAAATCCAAATTCAAAAACTCTATCAATTGGCAATTACTATCATTATCAATATTTATACAACCATCATTGCAAAATAATTCTAAGGGTTAGAAAACCAAAGACCTGTTTAATAATGAACAAAGTTCAGAAAGACAAAACATTCCTAAAAGTGTAAAATACCACTACCTCATATTTTTCACAAACATCAATAAAGGATTGGTGTCACACACTGATTTGAAATGTCAAATATCGTGTGTTATGGTACTCCTTATTTGAATGTATAAGGTTAACAAGGTGTCAGAAATCAAAAGAACCCAACTAACTAATACATAATAATTATTGCTAACAATAGGCAATTGTATCCTATCACGACCTCGTTATTTACACACATTCCATCCACATTAACACTTACATTATGCATATAATATGGAGAGTTATGAAAAAATACTGAAATTTGATGGAGGCAGGTTGCTGCTTCATATTTTTTCTACAGATATTTGCTTACATAAAGCCGATAAAGTATTAATATCAGTGTACATGAAAACAACTTGATAACCGTTTAATATGAACAAAGCAACGTCTGTGATGTATTTACATAACCGAAATTTGTTTGGGTAAATATACAGCTAAAAATACTCGTTCGTAGACCTTCCTAGGGTCGTAGTAAGAGAAAGGCGTTCATTCATAGATTTATATTAATTTAATTTCAATTTTTTAAAGTTTTTTAATCATGAGAAAATATCTATTTTTCAACTGTACCTAAAACGTGAAAACAATATAGTTTTATATTTTCATATATTTGTATAAAATGTAATATCAGTATTAGTAAACTGCATGATTATACCCGATGTTGATTGAATTTCAATGGAAAGAAACTTTGAGACTCGTTTTCTTCTTCTTTTTTTATTCCTCTTTTTTCCTTTTCAGTTCTTCTTCAAAAAAATCAATGGCACAGTCCCTCAATTCCCCCCTATTTCTTGCAATTGATATCTACGCTTCGGAAAGGATTAGCATTCATAAGGAAACTGTTTAAATAATACCACGATAACTCGATTTGTCAACTTCTCGTAGTAAATTAACTTTGTTTACCCTTAGTAACACTCGCTTTTACTACTTGTTTTGAATGTCCCTTTCGAAATAAAGTTGAATATTCTATCACATCTGATTGGAAGGATATCCTTTACACATAATATAAGTCAACAGTGTCATACAATTTTCCATAGTTTTGTCTATTTTTCTGCGATTTCTATCTAGCATTGTCTGAGTGTGTGGGTGCGTGTTTTTTTAAATACCATTCATCATGTAAAAAGTACAAAAATCGCAAAAATCCTTTCGACACACACAACACACACGCACTCACACAAAATCGTTTAAATGTATGGGGGGTTGTAGGTTTGGGGCCTGTAACATTATCCGCATACACGAAAACGCGTTAAAAACTTTTTTTTTTAATGAGGGGGGGGGGGGGGCCCCCAAAAAACACACCCCCACACACAAAAATTGGGGAGGAATTCCCCCCCCCCCCCCCCTCGCCTAACCTAGTCTTGACTACGATCCTCGTTGAAGGTGCTTTTCAGAAGGTGATATGACGCTTGGTGGTGTCTAGTGTGACTTTAGCTTCTGGTTCAGGGGATCGCGAACCTCGAGAATTGGACTCAGCCGAGCCCGTTCCAAAAGCAGCAGCGGCATCAGGAGGGTTCGACATCAGACTTGGAATACCTGCTTCCCCATCGGTACTGCCAAACGAATCTGTTTCAAGGGATAGACACAACAACCTTATGCTGTTATGATTATTAGTCATAGTAGTATTACAGTCTTCCAAGCTGTCCTACTTTCTCCTCATTTTCTTTTTTTTTTTGTACTATATATGCTCTTACTTTTCCAACTTTTTTCCCAAAATAACCTATATGTTCTTACCCTTTTTCGTTTCCTCTACTTCTATTTCAAATTTACCTTAAATATTTATACAAAGGATTCATGCAGAGGAATCTTTACCCACGAAAAATACCGTTGTCTTTTGCGAAAATATGAAAAATATCTAAACCATAGTTTTGAGTTTTGTTTGCTTTTAGTTAAAACCAAAGTGGCAACATCACGTGCACATGATGTGGGTCATAACCCTCTTATGCACATTCTTTCATTAACGTTTTTTAATAAGATTGTCAGAATGTATATTGTTCATGTACCCCTGCATTGAAGGAGAGAGGACTCACGTAAACCGTAGCTGGGGCTGCTGTTAAGAGGGCTAACAGCGCCTACGGGCGGGCTGGAAGCCATTCTGCCAATTGGTGGACTCCTGACATTCTGCTTGACGGGTGTGGTTGGGACGGAGCGTCGCCTCATATTTATCATTTCAAGCCTGGTCGTGCACCTGTCCCTGGCGTTCTTGATGGTCTCTCGATCTAATTTGGGTACCTTGGTGTAGATGCGGAAGGTGACATCCAACAGTCGCTGTGGCAGGTCGGCCGGGAGCTGATCAAAGATGAGCGATGCATGCAACGATCAGTAGGTTTAATCTTAATTCTATTAACCCACTTGGTAAGTGCTGCTGTTATCAAATATATTTTTAATCTTATTGGTGACTAAACTGTGGAACTTGCTACCTACTGCTGTGCAGACGGCCTCTGTTGACCAGTTCAAAAATTACTCAAGTCACATCTATTCTGCTAGAAATAACTTTATTACCAGCCTACAAAATACTAGACTGATCTCTGAGAAGTGTATAACTTTTGTTTTTAAGTGGCCACCCAAACATTGTGAGCGTATATGCAGTGCTTTGTAACTGCAAGGAAAAGGCGCTATATCAAATATCTTTTGGATTGGATGAACACTTGAGCCCAACCCTGCATGAGGACCATTTGAAGGATCAATGTTCCCCAGTTGTATTGGTCTAAATATTTGTGGTCATATGGTTGCTGTCCTTACCATCATTTTAAGGTTTTTTGATATGGAATCCTTCTCGAACATTGCTTAGTATGAAGACAATTTAGTGCAAAGATACATGAACTTAATATAATTGCTGCCAAGTTTTTAAGATTTAGTCCGATTTTTAAAATTCTTTAAATTCAGAGATTTCTTCAGTGACAGTATATGGTCCTGAGATCGAAAATCCGGAGAGTGGTTATTTCGACGTTAGTGGTGTCGGTATTTTGCTTTGTTCAGGTATTTGTGAGAGCAGCGAAAAGGGTTGCAGTGTGATTGTGGTCGCTTTGTTCTTGTATAAACAACATTATCATTGGGAAATTTTGTTAGTCTAGAGATTTGTTTGCAGACTACTCCAACAAACTTACCATCAGACTTAAGAACATTCTTATTAGAAAGACAAGAGGGCTTGTATTAAAATAAAAGCGGGCATTTATGAGAGGTGAAAAGGGGCACTTATCAGAAGGGGAAGGGGCACTAATAAAAAAGGGCACTTCCTAAAATAAAATGGTACCTCTCAGATTGAATAGGGGAAATTTTAAAAGGTGGTAAAAGGCACTTCTAAGGGTGTAGAACGGGCACCTATTACAAATAAAAATGGGCACTTATCTGACGTAAAAGGGGGCACCTTTCCTATGTAAAAAGAAAAGGGCACTTAAGGGGTACTTGAAAAAGTGGGGGCAGGGCTCTGCCTCCTCTGCTTCAATAGATATAAGAAAGCATGCTTCTTATCTCTAAGAGTGCCGAGCTGGGATCCATACCATAAACCCTTGGATTGAGAGTCAAACGAATGAAACACTTTACCACGACATCTCCGCGTGGATAGTCGGTAGGTTTGTTTAGGTTTGTGGAGTTTGCCTAGGTTATTTCTGAATAGTACACTGACCTTTTCATCTGGTAGGAGCTCGGCATCAAATTTATCGTCACCTGTTTTCTTGTAGAACGGTATATCTAGGAGAGGGTTTTTGTCTCCACTTCCGTAGTCAAAGTGTGATACCTATCAGCAAACGAGAAAACAGAGAATCTTCGGAAATCATTGGAATAAGCAAACTAATTTTATATCATATACATTGATTTATTCAAGCCAACGCAGCATTGTGAGTGAAACTGTGTTTATCTAATAAGGAAACACATTTTTCAAAAAAAGTAATTTTCAATGCAGTTCACAATTTTTTACTCTCAAATTGATGAGGTTGATATATATTTATTTGATAAAACACCTAAGGGTGTCACTACAAGATCTTGGAGGGGGAGGGGGGTTGGTAGCATGTCAAATTCACGAACAATTAAGCCGAAGGAAAACAAATTCCACAAGAGATGAATGAGTGTTTAAAGGTATAAACAAGTTCTGGTCATGCGATTGCATTGTGAAAGAAATGTTGTGGAATCGATCAGAAAATGTTGATTATCTTGTATATAAGTATTGGTGTGTACTGCAAGGTTCTGGAATCATCAAAATGATAAGAAATTTGGCCCAGTCTTGGTAAAGCTATACAAGCACTGTGGACAGAAATATGTATATGGGACTACCCTATATCTGTCCAGTCCAGATAGATATAATAATTTACCAAATATGTCAATTAGTCGGCGGTTTTCCGGCAAAATTTGTATCATCACGTATTAGTCACAGCATATTCTTTCACGTGATTGGTTAAAAGAGCTTAAATTTAATTTTTTGAGAGGGGGCGGTTCAAAAACTTTACTTTGAAAGGTTCATTTATATGAAGGTTCAGAATTCGAAAGGCTAGTGAGGTTAAAATGACAAATGTCCGTAATTCCGGAAATTGAATAAAGTTCATAATTATGAAAACGGAATACAGTATATATTAAGTCCGAAAATGAAATAAGATTATTATTCCGAACGTTCGTATGTTGAAGGAAAAAAAAATATGTAAGGAACCGTATTTAATTTCAAGAATTTCAATTCTTTAAAATAACGACATGTAACTGTTCCCATACAAAAATAATACGACTAGCCATACCTCGACTTCGATATTGTCAGCTCGGAATATCTCCATTAAAGAGGACGACGACAAGGACGAGAGATCGTCAACATTGATTACGATCAATCGCTTAATCACAGCTGAATCCACTGTTCGCATCTTTAATTGGAACAACAACATATATATATTCTTCTATATTCTATAATTACCCTGCATGTCGATAGACCTTGTTTCTCTCAACTTTTATATATATAAATATATAAGAAATGTGAATAAAAATCAAAACAAATTGAAATAATTTGAAATATATGTACGTATATGTATATTTTACTAAATGCTTTATTAGAGGGACATTTGGAGTGAAAAAATGAGTCATTAAGTAGACATTGTCATTAGGAGGACAATTTGGTGTCCTCTTAATGTTTTTTACGTTTTATTTCTCATAGAAGGCCTATTTTTTTATATATATCTCTCTCTATATTTGTAATGTTACTAAAGGTGTCATTGGAAGGACATTGGAGTGAAACAATGAGTCATTAAATGGACATTTAGGGTTAGGGTTAGGTTTACGTTTAGGGTTAGGGTTAGGGTTAGGATTAGGGTTAGGGTTAGGGTTAGGTTTAGGGTTAGGGTTAGGTTTTTTATGATGTCCACTTAATGTACCATGTAGGACAATATATATTATATATATGTATACTTTTCAGTTTATTTTGGAAGAGTTTTAGCATGGATGCCACGCATTACCCCCAAAATGCCATGGAATCCTTTTCTATAGCCCTTGGTTATGTTCGGCTGGCCTACTAATCATTGTTATAATTATTGATGTTATTATTATCAATAGTATAATTGTTATGATCGTCATTATCGTTTTTCAATTACTTTATTATTATTATTATTATCATTATAATGATTATTGTTGTTTTAGTTAGTTTTTTATTATTATTATCATCATTGTCATCACCATTATCATTTTTGATTATAATTTCATCATTATAATTGTAAAATTAATATCATTACCACCATTAATTATAACTATTAGAGATATATCGCGCAATTGGAACTTCATTACAGCGGTGGTAGCCATGTCGGTAAAATACCCTGCCTTTAAATAATGTTATCCTTGAAAGAAGTCAAATACCTCTTCGTTTGCATGCTGGACTTCCGCAATGCACTGGTAGAGTTCTCTCTTGTGTATCCGGTCTATGATCTCCCGTGCCTTCAACATTCCTGGTTCTTGAGATCGTGATCGCATGATCTCGTTGACGATGGTGTCATTGACTTGGCAGAAGGCTGCGGGGTCCTTCACAGACTCTAATAGGTTGTACTCCTTTCTGAAACAGTTTCATTTACAAATACAAAACAAAATTATAAAAGTTATGGCACAAGAGGCAGCCTGTTAGAATTCCAATTAACCAGTCAATTACATATTCACATTCTACCCACATTTAAATGACTGCAAAATGTTTCCATTTACTCTTTTTTACATCCATCATAAACACAGAATTACATAAATGTATAAGCAACACAAGGAAAGTTGTTCTAATTCGTGAATGAAACTTACCCGCCTTTACCAACGAATACGAGATGATCAGCTGCTTCTTGGAAAGCGTCCTTTAACCTATATAAAAGAATAAATTCACGAATAAGGTTTTGAGGTACATAATACCGTATATATTTTATATACAACTAAAAACTATTACCGGCTAAGAATTATTTCCTCAGAAAATGAAAATCTTACCTTTCTACGATTTGATTACATTCAATACTCTTATTTGATTATGTTCTATGTAAGACATAAAACTTTCCCCGATAAGTATGATATGTTTATTCAAAATTCAAATGTTCATTTATAGGGCACTCCTCAAGAAGGCCATTTCCGTCAACCCCAAGTAAGACTTACCTCTTCACTAAATAAATTTAAAGGGAAAGTCCACTCTGAACTTAAGTTGTTTTTGATAAAAGCAGAACAGTGAGAGAAACATATCAGCGAAAGTTAAGATTTGTTAAAGTTTTAATTTTGTGACGTCACATGAGAGCTGCTCTCCTATACGTTGTGTACTGTAAATTCCATAAATTGCCATTTTCTCAGAAAAATAATTATTATTTTACCTGTGCATTCGATATATTATCAGACACATGCTTTTATACACGCCTCTATGAAATAGATCCATTCCTTCATCAACAACCATGAAAAGGGGTCAATTTATGGAAATTAGAGCAGCTCGCAAGTGACGTCACAAAATTAAAACTTTAAAAATTCATAACTTGTGTATCCTTTGTCGGATTTTCGTCAAACCTTCACTGATATGTTTCTCTCACTGTTCTGCTTTTATTAAAAACAACTTAAGTTCAGGGTGGACTTTCCCTTTAATATATCTGGCTTAAAGAAATAGAACCAATTATCCACTTCTATCAAAATAAGTTTCAAAAGCTTCGTCGCAAATATTATCTGAAAATGTGTAACAATACAGTTATTACAAATTAAAGTTTAGAAAAATCGTATGTTTTCATACTAATAACTTTTTACAAACGCTTTCGTGTAGGTATGTGTGTGTGCAGTATTTTGTATATGTGTGCGTGTGCGTGTGAGTGTGTGGGGATGGCGACTGCATTTATTTAAATTTCTTTTATTTGCCGGGTGATAAAACTGGTGTTATTATTCCAATGATTGTTGGGCTATTGTTACGAACTGGTTATCCATAAACGCCAAATTGTAAAGAGTCTGAACATTAAATTCATGCACTATGGTGACATGTCTGGTAATATTAGCTACTTTGGGGGGGGGGGGGAATACCCCCAAAATAGTCGTTTGTCTCATGTCAAAAAAAGATGATTGCTCTGTGTACCAATACGAGTGCGAACCTGTGCATTTTGCAACTTTTTCTCTTTTTTCTGATGTACTAATTCTGATCTACAGATCATTCCATACGTGGAAAATTGTTACAAAGATGACATCAATTTTAATGGTTCTTTTTTTTCTGAACTATAAACATGTAAAAGCAAAAATAAAATTCATTAAACATACGAGCAACAAAGCAAATATTCGGTCAGGGCCACAAAAAAGGAATAGGGCCCCACAATGCAGTGCATTTTGCAACTTTTCCCTATTGTCCCTGTCCCTTTCTATGATGTACTGCTCATTCTATGGGTGGAAAATCATAACAAAAAAAACATTTCAAATAAACCTCAAACTTGAGTTTCCCACAATTTTTGATGGGATAATGCAATTTTAAAAATATCATGCTAGCAAGTATATTTCATTTAGAGTAATTGTGATTTCGGATAATTGTCCATGCTGTGTTTTTGTATAGGCCTAGGCCTATATACAAAAATTAAACAATACATGTACATTTTCAGCTGCAATGGAAACGATTTCGTATACCTCTCCCAAGTATTATGCGTAATTTATTCAAATCAAATCAAATCAAGTGAAAACCAATTTTTGTTTGATTACATGATAGTGATGATCTTGCTGACCCTATGCTGGTAAGATGCATAGTGAAGACGACGTCTTGTGAGAAACATATGGTTCAGATCACTCGCTACCTAAAACAATGAAGAAGATAAAAAAATCATTTCAAAAGAAGGATAATATGAATCTATTCAATTATCGATACTTCGAATAAGAAGTAACGCAATGCAGTAATATTTTCATGGTTAGGTTTGTATAGGGTGAGGTTTGGTACAGGGATTCGGTAATAGGGAAGCCCCTAGCCTTAGCCCTATAAAGATAAAGTTCGATGCTCGTTAGAGTATAACCAATAGTCATGATAATCTACCTAAAATGGTCAAACATACAGTAGTCTTGAAGGTTCAGATTCACTTCTTGCATCTAATAATCATTATATGGCGAACATTTGAACCTCTTATGGTTTAATGTTGCAAACTTTGTAATCATTCTGCGTCTCGGATGCAAACTCTAACGCTTCTTAGACTCATTATTGCCCCCTATTTTCGAGGTTCTGATTTTTATAAAGTTTCCATGGTTTCGGGTGCATATTTTAAACTTTAGTTTTTATGTGAGTGTTTACCTTGTCTCTAAAGCAGAGTTCTCCCCGGGTTTTATTTCCTCGTTTCACATCGAAAACCTTCACGAACGGCAGAATACGATTGAAGTCGAATGCAGATTTCATTCCTAGGTAGTGGGTGTCCCGGGCAAAGTAGTCCCATTTGTCTACGTCCACCCCGTTTACACTGTTGTTCACTATCTGATACAGGCAGAACTTGTTCTCACGAAGCTGATACATTTGTACGGATATTGTGGGAGAATTTGGTTACAGAGGCAGGCAGAGATTCAGAACGAGAGAGAGAGAGAGAGAAAGAGACAGACAGATGGACAGAGACGGAGAACGTCAGACAGAGAAAGGCAGACCGAGTATATAACGGAAAGAGACAGATAGAGACAGACAGAGTGTGGGAAAGAGATGTACACACAGCCGGTTATGAAGAGAAAGTGTACGTGTGGGGGGGGGGGCGAGGGCGAGGGGAGGAAGAGAAATGAAGCAAACTTGTAATGATTTCTTGTTCTGTTCTCAAATGTTTTGTTCATCTAATCTCATGTCATATTATTTTGCAATTTCTTTCGCTGTTCATGAATTAAAAAATCAATAATTGTTTTACTAAATTCGTTTTTTTTGGTAGAATCTCTGAATAGGTAATTACTTATAAAGATTACAAAGAAAAAGATGTTTTTCTCCAAAAGGTCCATTTCTTCAACTAAACACACGCACCCATAAACACACCAACACATATACCCACGCACATTCAAATTCATCCAAAATAATGAAATGTCTGATTAATGGTCCTCAATTATAAACTAAACCAACACAAGTAGGCCAATGTTAATAACACGACTTTGCCAAGCGGAAAGCAGAGACTTGGACAACTCGAACCCCCTCCCCCATCCCTCGCCCTTTACCCCCCCCCCCATAAA
>BEXV01001658.1:45236-57204 GCA_003118195.1 Hemicentrotus pulcherrimus
TC
This sequence comes from Hemicentrotus pulcherrimus, assembly GCA_003118195.1. NCBI lineage: Eukaryota > Metazoa > Echinodermata > Echinoidea > Camarodonta > Strongylocentrotidae > Hemicentrotus > Hemicentrotus pulcherrimus. The sequence goes on from BEXV01001658.1 coordinate 45,239, forward strand.
TCTATTTCTCTCTCTTGATTTATACCATTTCTTCATCCTCTTTGACACCCAGAATAAGCTGACAGATGAAGTCGATATCTTTGGCGTAGATATTGTGTTCTTCGAGCTTATTCTCTAGGCTGTTATGCTCGATGAGATATCTGAACAAGATGACCGACTGCTCCTCATGCTGCAAAGATCATGGAGACAATGATATAATTGAGTTATTACTAACACACATAATTATGCATAGGAGTAAAGAACACCGTATCTCAAAGAATTTCGATGATTCAAGTTAAGGCACTTGCAGTAGCCTTGCCCATTTCATATGAAAATGGACGAACATTATATTGACGTTGAATGTAATACGAACATGACTTATATGGGAAATACAACGAAAGTGCTTTGGAATACCTTTTTGAAAGAACTTGTGATCGTGTTAATGGCAGAATAGCTTTCAAAGAGGATTATATCCCTTGCCCGAATATCAATTTTCAATGAGTAAATTTTGCGAGCGAACGAGCACAATTTTGACACTCTTTTCAGCAAAATCTAATAATTGTTTTCTAGACCCTCTAGAGGATACAAATTCAATATAAATATTACGAACGGACCAACTATCTGCATTTACTACTTATGTTTTGACTTAATTTATAATTTACGATTTATTTCACCAAGCTATTCCTTATGAAATATTGCCGGTCAGTAACACGCTTTTTAATACACACATTGCATCACAAAAACTTTCTTCATAATACTGTGTCTTCATATAATGAACGTCAAATATTAAAATATCAAGTTTTCTAAATGTCATCGCCACTGTCCCCTGAAATGCTGAACCTGAATTAACTGTGAAACCCAACCCCGAAACGGATTAATCCTATGACAAGTGTTACTTCGACTGTTAATGCATTTACTCCTTATAACAAAGATGGACAGTCGCCTCTGAATATGAATTTTGGTTTATTTGACCTGAGTGCTAAGAAAGCATTGTATGCTTGTAATCAACAAGGGGACCAAGAGCCCAAAGTCCCCTCCGAGTGACTTGGTAATGAGGATTAAAGCCTTACTAAATGGCACTGACTCATCGATTTGGATTCGAACGCGGGACCTCCCGGTTACGAGACTACTGATCTACAAGTGAGCCATAGTGTCTGTAATTTATTCAACTTACTTTCCATTTCTTGCCATCCTTGTCTGGTGGAACGATGTCTTCAAAGGCATGAGAGAAGGGACCGTGTCCGAGGTCATGGCAGAGACCGGCGATTTCAACACAAGCGACTTCGGTGTTCTGAATAGGGACGCTGCTGTTACGATCATTCTGTTGGAGCATTGAGGCAAGTTTGCCTCCCAAGTGGCTGACACTGTATTAAAAATCGAAAGTAATGTAGTCTGAAATGAAGATAGTTTGTTGATGTTCTTTAATTATTATTATTTTGTGAGACAGCTCCTGGCAAATAACAGACGGGCATTTACTGTCATAGAGACTGAATATTGGTTTCATTCCTTAAAAAAAGTACAAGAACACACAAATAAGGATTTTATCAACCTCAGGTCGGAAAAACATAAGAATTATTTATTTCTTCTTGGTTTTTTTTAAACACAGATATCGAATTAATTTTCTTCCTAAGTGAAATTGTATTGAAAGGATTCCATATTCTGTCACATGTCTTCTCATGACCAAGAAATTGAACTTAAAAATATCCAGTTCACCCATCCACTGATACTGGTTATACGAGTCATGTTCGGGCGAATCTATGCGTGTGAATCTCCTATATACGCTGTCTAACCGAATTCTTAACGTCAACACTAAACCCAATACTATGCCCAACACTAACCCTTTACCCCTATCTTACATAAAACACAATTGGAAACCCAAATGCGAACATACTTTTGACGAAAGAAAGCCTGGAGCAATTTACAAGATCTAGCATCTCGCTAAGTTATTGAATTGAATTGAAGTTATGTTTTTGTTCCATGGAAGTTGAATCGCTGGAATACAAGGGACGGTTAAGGTTCTGTTCTTTAGGTGATCTTTAAGAGATTTTGCAATTATTATTTTTCATTAGATAACTACAACCGAGCTGGAACTTTTGATGTAAGAATGTAAACCTTATACTCGAAGAAGAAATAAAAACGTGGTAGAATCTGCTGGTCAATCTGCATGGTACCGTGGTAAAACCAAAGGCAAGTATCAAAACTGGAACTGCAGATAATTTCTTTAAAATGTGCGCCGGAAAACGGCCAGGTATAGTTCTAGGTCATTATCGGTCTTCCATTCGTTTGTTGATTTACATCCCTAATCCCTCTACCTGAGAAATTGTCCCGTTCTCATTTCTACTCGACCCCATAACCATTATATCTCTCATTATGAAAATGTAACGTACCCTATTGAGTGTTCAAATCTGGTATGGACGGCGCTTGGGAACACATAACAGGTACAGCCAAGCTGCTTGATAAATCGTAGTCTCTGGAACTCTGGTGTATCGATGATTATCTGGCAATGCTTCGGCATCTGAACACTGCTATGAATGGGGTCATTGAAAACCTGTATTGGGAAAGAGAAAGAAATGGAATTTCGGAACCTTCAATCGGGGAATTTTCTAAAATTTAGCTTCCATTTTGCGTACTGATGTTGATTTTAACATGACAGCATGTGAAGGCCGGGTCTTGGCTCTAAAGGGGCCTACAAACACGCAAAATACGCTGACGTTCCGTTGGGCATCTTGTTTCAATGTCTCAAATTCTGTTGCAAAATCATCTCAATCGTGGAATGAATTAATGAAGGCAATAAATAAACGTACATTGATTTTTTTTTCCTATACACTGAAATTATGTTACAGTTATATAATAAATAGTGTGGGTTTGCTTTTTTGGTGGGTGGGTGCATTTTAATTGAGTTGATAATGTTTAAAATATCGTATTATCAAGTTAAAGAATTTAATTTATTTGTGTTACATATTTTTATTCCAAACAAAATAAATGCGAGTGAGCGTAACGACCGAGAAAGAAAAATGGTATCCTGGAATACTGACACTTTGTATTACCTGCCCTTTATTGCTGCTGATAAATGTAATTATCAATTAGAAGTATTGTTTCAATAATCAGAAGTATTAATTCACATAGCAAAGGATAAAGTGCTTACCATGTAATAAAAACGTAGTATAATGCTTACAAAATGTTTGATTACAATTTTACACTAAAGAAAGAAGATAATGTACTACATTATGATAATAATAATGGCTTAAGAAAACAAATTATGGACAATGAATTGCTTGGATTTATAAAATGATTATTTGAAACACGATCAAACAATACTTCATAGATATATAGATAGATAGATTAGATAGCTATATAGATTATTGTATTGATCCATATTCAAAACATAAAAAATGGCCTCCACTGGCAGCACATAAACAAAATACAATGTAGTTACAAGATAATTGATAAACACTCATATCACGAGCTTAGCGTTCATACGCCTTTTTTTCTTTCTATAACTTGCGACTTAATTTCGAACATTAACATTCACATCCATGCAATATATCAGCGTTTACACGAAATTGGTCACGACAGTCGGAATGGAAATTTGCTATTTTTTAATATACCTCAGATTTGCCCAAACACTTTGTTCACTTCCCGTCTCGACGACTTGAAAATACTAGACTTCACCATTAACAAACACCATAGCCACTTGGTAGACAAACTGGCAAATAGCCAAAATGTTTATGAAAAAATTAATCCATCGGAAGTCACAAACATAGCGTTTAGGTTTTCCCAAACAATAGCGTCTTCTTATAAAATATAATTACATGTTTGGTTAAGGCGTTTGTTGCTGTTACCGGACTGTGGATCATAATTATGATCCGCGGCACTAATGTCATACTTTCCACCCAGGTGTAGACAATGGGTGCCTGGAAGGAATTTGTTTCCTTGAATGCCTTGAGCGCCTTAGGGCAGCCGAGCTAAAGTCAACGTTTTGAATCACTGTACATACACTCTATGAGAATAGTTGACAAATTTACACTTGTTGTTTTGACAAGTCTCGGTAGTTCTATATTTCCATGGATGTAGCAAACTTTGACCATCATAGTACCGAAGTATGACAATATACTGGCTTGATTGCCAAGGTTACTGATTCCAATCGTTTTTGTGCATAACAATGGTATGTTGATCAAATCCGCCCCATCAGCCCTGCTCCACCCAGTTGCTTGAATGATTTCGCGGTAAACCTCATGCAAATAAGACGTTGGCCCTTCGGTATCTTTAAATTATTCGTGTGGTTTGCGATACATGTATTAAAATTATTGTAACCCTCTATCTTATGAAGTCTTTCTTCTGCTTTCCTTTTTCTCCTCCCCTTTTAGTTCTCACCTTTCTCTCTCTCTCTCTCTCTCTCTGTCCCTCTCCCTCTCTCTCTCTCTCTCTCTTTCCCTCTCTTACCCTCTCTCTTCCTCTCTCTCTCTCTTTCTCGGTCTATTTTTTTAACGAGTTTTACCAACTCTACATTAGGTACATTTGCATTTAAATCTCGTGTTTTATTTCTTTCCTCTTTTCTTATAGTCGGGTGAATTGTCAATTTTTGTTCAACGGTTTCCTATATTGTTTGACATCAGGAACCAGATAATACAAATCTAAGAAAATCGGGCCCCTGGAAAGTGGTTATTTTAAAAATGGCGCCCAAGATGACCTTCAATATCTTGAAATAGCCATGTTTTTGATATATCCATCTTAGAGATGTGATTTTGGTGTTTATACATATATTTTGGGGGTCGAATAATCAATACAATTTACAATTTACATACTGGAAATCCGAGCAAGATGGCGTCTAAAAACACCAAAGTTATATCACTAAGATGGATATTTCACAATCTACAGCTAGTTTAAGTTTGCATTACAAAAAAACGACCTTCTTCGGTTTTGTTTTGAGTACTCTAAACCTTTATGATAATTAAGAGCATACCACTGAGTATCCTGACCTCGTAGACATACTTCTAATCTTGCTAATCATAGCTTTGCTGCAAATAGTAACTCCCTTCCAGTAATTTATAAAAGAGTAGTAGCCATTTTGACACCATCTTGGATTTCTAGGTTTTCTAGTAGCCATAACCCATTTCAGTGCGATTCATTTGCGTTAGGAATGGTTTGCACATATTGTATTTGTGTGTCAAGCTGGACAGCTGTATGAGGCTAAAGACAAAAATAGTAACTAATGAAGCAATATAGGCAAGCATGATTTATGAAAATGTTAAGTCCAAGTCAAGTAACTAATTACCTTTGAAAGATCCATCCTGGCCATTAAACGTCTGAATCGTAATTATTAGGTTGACATGATCAGAAGAAGCTGTACATCTCGAGTCTACAAGAATTTATGCGAAGTGTACTGGCCCAATCTCATGAAAAGCATAAGAATAGTGGTATTATACAGGAACGATAAGGCGTTTCGTGCTTACGATAACCGTCTTCATGTGATTTTTTTGTAATAGATTACTAGTTCAACACAAGTCTGGCATCTCGATTTCAAAAAGCGATCAGTAACAGGGCGTGGATCCGTGGATGCTTTACCTCTCCTTGTCCTACTGGCCCAGAAACGTAATCAGTTGGAATTTCACATCGCTTTACTTTTCATAATTTTTACCCCCAAAATCACACTCTATTACCAAACGCATCGCCCTCGATATTCAATATATCCAACTACTTTGGTGCAGTCTAAACCAAAAAGTAGTCTCCTGTGAAATGTTGAGTTTGAGAATGGCATTCTCGTACACAATGTCAAGTAGGCATTATTCGTCTTCAAACTGAATAATGAGACAGATTCAGGATAGTTCCTCTACGTGCGACACATTTCTGGGGTTCCCCTTTTTCAATCATGCGAACAAAGGCATTTAGATATGTGTAATATAGTAATATGTGTGCGTGTGAGCATGTGTGTGTGTGTGTGTTCATGTTGTTCCCTATCGCCCTTTCTTGATCTCCATCCTCTTTCCTATCTCTCTCTCTCTGTCCTTCTTTTCTATCTCGTTATCTCTCTTCAATTTTTTTCTCCACCTTCCCTCACTCTCATCTCCCCATTTTATCCTCTCTCTGTCTCTCTATTTTCTCTCTCTCCCTATCTCTCTCTCTTTACCATCTCTTCACTCAACTTCCCCTCTCTGCACCTTTAATAGATTTGCCATAAATTAAACAGAGCTTCATAAATGAAACTACGAAAGAAACTGCACAGAACCGGGTAGCTTATGGTATCACCTGGTAATGGAGGGACATGTTATATTGACATACACTTATCCATTCATCTGTGCCCTTCATCATAATTTACCCACGTAAGACACTTGGATGACACTTAAGGGAATAATCAACAGCTCGGATTCGGAAAATGCCTTCACATTAGAAAAAAAAAAATCAAGGTCCTAAATGGTAAATAAACACGGAAAGTTGAGAGCACGTATGAATGGCGTCTCCCGGCAACCACCGCAACCCCTCCTCCCCCTCCAAAAACAGGAGGACGGTTCTACAAAAATGTATGACTCCTTTTTTTTGTTTTTGTTTTTTTTTGGTTAGGTCTTTTGCCTGTATAAAAGGCTAAATATTATACATGTCCATAATAATACACATTTTTGTTCGATGAACATAAATCTGTGGTGGATCATGGATACATTATTTCTATAAAACTCTCACCCATTGTTTGGTAAGCCAGTCACCGTTACTAGGCTGGGAAACTCTACCATGATCTTACATCCGATCCATCCATCGACGTGTGGGTTTTCCCAACACTGACATTTTGCAATAGAAACATGTTTGTCGCAGGAAAGGTAGCTGGCATACTGCCAACATTCTTATGACTTTTATGGATAAAGTAACGGGGATTTTCAAGTAATATAGAATTGATCTATAACGCTATTAATACACTAGGTTAATACGACCAAGATTTTTCTCTTGGAAGAAGAAGTTTCTGAGATAATTATTTACAAAGCCAACTTCCATATCTATGCCTATGTTTCCGCAATAAGGCCATTAACAAAATATTCATGTTTAGCGTCCCTGCCCGCTTCTTTTGGGGGGCCGCCTCCTTTTTTTTTAAATTTTTTTTTTCTTAAAGAAAAAAAAAACATGAAAAACACACTGCTCAAATGATCTATCTCTGATTAAAAATTATAAAAAAAAGAATGCCGGCGGCCATCTTGAAAAATTGCCCGAATGTCAGGGAAAATGTACCGATCGACCATTTTGAGCGGCCATTTTGAAGAAGAATAAAAAGGCCTCCTCCTTTTCATTTTTCAAAAAGGCAGGACGTTAGATTTTTTTTTTTTTTTGCCTAATGATAACAGTCATAATGATGATGATGATAATAATAATAATAATAATCATGATGTAACGGTGATTATAACGGTGATGACTATTGTTAATCATTATGATACAACATAAATTTAGTATATGCCGACATAGAAACATTGTATATGAAACAATGGGATGTTCTAATGAATACCCGATGACAAGAAAGATAGAGGATCCTACTAAAATACCAAAAGCAAAGAGTGCTACATTGAACAAAAAGCTCGAAAGAGTTCGCACACAAATCGACATAAATTTTCAAGGTCCGTTGTCTAAAGTGACGCAAACCTTCTAGTGATCTGATAACAAATAATCAAACTTACTTTTCCATTGTGGCGCCCAGCATGCATCTGTGTATGCAACGAACACAAACGGGTCAGAAAGAATACACGTTAATTGAGCCTAAATCCTTAAAGCTTCGATTTCCAGCCAGGTATTGGCCAAGTACATATCAATTAATCATTGAAGAGAAGATTGGCCAGGATTAGAAGATCACACGTGACCAAACTTAAAAGGCAGTTTCGATTCGATTCTGAAACCCATTTATGAATTTAAATGAGGTGTTTGCTTTCTTTTCAATCATTAATGCTCGCAAAAATATGTACTGAACGCTGTGATAACCGTGTTACATCCTCTTTAGATTTAAAGACTGCCCAGTAGCCCAATGGCCCAGTAGATTGGCGTATAAGGCTTTTCTACTCAGGCGGGGGGGGGGGNTGTCTGATTATTCTGATCTAAAGTCTGATTATTAAAAAGGGGAACAATATATCGTTTTATCTTCTCCACCCTAACCTGTGATTTCTCTCAAGGAGCCCTCGTTATTATTATGGGAAAGGGGTTATGCCACCCTTGCCGAACACAACTCGCTGAGATGAGGTTTATTGAGGACGATTAGAATAATGTACACTGTTGGTCATAATGGTGGAATAATTATTTTTACCCCAGTTTAGGGAAGGGTCTTAAAAATTGATTTATTTCTAACAGATCTAGATAATGGCATATTATGCAATGAATTTTGACAATTGATTGCATTTTCTTCGTGTTAGGGGATTTGTGGGGGCGACCGCGTACCCTATATCAACCACTGCCTACAGACATGATTCAGGGGCTTAGCAATAGCCTCTTTACTGAGAGGCCCAAAGATAAAAATCGTGTCGATCAGCTATATATAAGTGCCATTTTGTGAGGCATTAATCCTCATTACTGCCAATTATGACTTAAGGACGTAGGTCCCTTAGATGATTAGCATAGTAGAACACATATGATTTAGCAGTCACGCAAAACAAACACTCGCAAATTAATATTCAATAAAATCTGAGAATGTATGCCATTATCTAAATCTATTAGAAATAAATCATTTTTTTTAAATCCTTCCCTAAACTGGGGTAAAAAATAATTATTCCACCATTATGACCAACAGTGTATTTCTGAGGTGTAAAGGATGGAAATTGTTCCCCTTTTCACACTGCAGTGTCTTCGAAAAGGACTCCTAATGACAAATTTCCCACACGTGGGTCAAGAAAGGCAGATGCAGATAAAATACCTTGATCACATTGGCAGCGGGCCAACGTTTAAACCTTACACATATAGGTAATTCATTAATTAAAGTCGATTGCTTTTTTCATCTATGCATTCTACAACATCAATAAATAAAACTGTTTGTAATCTGTATGTCCTAATAAAACACTGGGCGGATTTTGTTGTTGTTTTGTTTTATTGATTGATTGATTAGTTGAAGATGAGACAAATTTATCAATACAATTATTGATCGCGAAAGTACTGCGGAAGTAATTTACACGAGTATGTTTTCCTGTGTTGGATCACGTTGACAGACATAATGTAGTTTCTATTGCGGTAAAAATATTGTGAAAAGGAGGAAGAAAAAACACACACACACATAAATGACGATGAGGAGAATATCGCAATTGCCAATGAGCAGCTGGTTCAAATTCATTTAATCTTAGACTTTATACGTACATAATGAAAGTAGATGGAATAGTTAAAGAGCCCGTGACATCGAAATACAAGTGTATTCATGTTGGGGTGCAGTCCTGCAAACACCTCATATTTTGATATACAAACATTGGGATTTGTTTCATAGACTTTTGAATATTTTTGAAATATTTGTTTTTCAAACTTGCTAAGCTCCACCCCCAAAACCCCCAGATCTCATTCCCCTTGTGACATCATCTGTCAGTCATCAATGAGCTAACTTGAGAAAGTGGTATGTATCTTTGCCGAAGTCGACCACCTTTTACAACACGTAATACAATAGTGACATACAAGATGCTATGTCAGACATGCTGTAGCATCACCAGGAAGACAAAGGCAATGGTATATTGTAGATAATTATGTTTGGAAGGATGCAATTCTATTATGAACGTGTGCTAAGCTGGGAAAATTGCATACTATCGTCTATTCTAGAATATTAGTTTAGTCTGACAGGTCTGACATAGCAACTGATATGTTGCTATTGTTTGTGGTATTGTAACAGGTGGTTAACTTTGGCAAAGTTACATGCCACTTTCTCAAGTTAGCTCATTGATGACTGACAGATAATGTCACAAGGGGAATGAGATCTGGAGGTTTTGGGGGTGAAGCTTAGCAAGTTTGAAAAACAAATATTTCGAAAAATATTAAAACATTTATGAAACAAATTCAGAGGTTTACATATCAAATATGAGATGTATGCAGGACTGCGTACAAACAGGAATACACTTGTATTTTTATGTCATGGGCCCTTTAACATTCATCACTTGTTTTAGTTCCTGACACTTTTGGATGGAAAGAGGTTATATAAGTTTTGTTTATAATTTTTTATTAATTTTTTGGTAAAAATTTTTATTCAGGATAAACATAATCATCAAAATGTAAGCCCATAAGCCTTGCAAAAGACTTTTACATTTTTTTATTCAAAATCCCGTAAATAGACTATGATGTAAAAACGACTTTGAAATCCAAATTAGACAAACTACAGACAAATCATAGTCACGCACATGCACGCATACGCACAAACACTTTTTTTTATTTAAAGTAATTTTGTTTTACTTTTCCAAATGTGTAATACATACAATAACATACAATTTAATGAAAATAAACGTTCCAATATATATTGATTAAACATAAGCATAAATAAACACACACGCGCACACACCCACACCCGCTCACACAGTATGTTTGTGCGTGTTTGAATTTATTTTTACTCTAGCTTTCGTTCTTCTAATACGCCGGGCATATACGCTGATTCTTTTTCTTTCCATTTCCCGCTCCTACTATTATCTCTGGTGTCTCCACACCTTTTCATCCTTTCCACATCATTTCCACATATCTTTTTAATTTTTTTAATCAAAGTCATTTTTGACTGATTGGTATTATATTTGAATTACCTGATGGAGATCCAACTATTGTCATAATACATTGATTAAATATATAATTGCGCTGAAACGCTGGGGTGGCTGGCATAGCACTATATTGAAGAGAATCCATAATTTATCATTGAACCAGTGCCTCGAATACAGAGCATATTATGGTATATTTGATTCACAGCAAAAAATAAATAGATACATGATACTACTATACTACTAATGATAATGACAAATTTTAAAGAAGAAAAAAGAAGTGAACTATATGCATGAACCCAGTGGCGTACGCAGGATTTTTTTCAAGGGGGTGTTTTCCCAAAAAACATACATAAAAACATACACATACAAAAAAAAATCGAAGGGAGGAGGGGGGGTGGGGTTAACCCCAAAATGTACGCGCCTGCATGAACCTGAAAATGACTTCAAATTGTCATATTTGTCCGCGGTGGCATTAGAGCCTGTTGATATATGTATAGTGTTCTAAGAAAAGATTCGGAACAAGTCTCTGGCAATGATTCCAGCAGTGAAACATTCCTCGAGATGTTTTTTGCATGATGATCATGAGAAGATTACAAGCTACGCACCTTCTCTCCACAGACTACAACGTCAAATAAATCAGTATACTGGTGAATTAATTTAGTTAATCTTGATTACACATGTCCTGAAGTTGAAACTCTTCAACATATACCACGACCAACAAATGTCAATAAAATATATATTTTCAAGTCGATAGTGATGTCAGTGTAAAATTATTGTTATTATCAACCAAAGAACGCTTTGGACCGTGTAAACAAAAATGAATGCAATATGGAATTTGCGGCTGAATGATGTTAATTTCACACCGATTTTAAACTAATTTTGACAAGAATGATAACAAAAGTTCTCAAATTTTAGTGGCTTAACCTCAATGATAACCTCATTACTTTTTGATAGTCATATCATGGATGATGGTGCACGAATGTTGGCTCGGGGTGCGTGACGTCAAACGGGCTATACCTCGAAGATATTCCCCTTTTCACGTCACACATATCCCTTTTTCCATGAAAGAAGTATTTCAAATTTCGTGAGCCATTCATGCAAGACCAGTCCCTTGGGCTTAGACCCCTCCCATATATTATTTTTTGTAGGCGCGTACGCAGGATTTTATTCGAAGGGGAGGGGGAAATTTGAAAATGGCGCCGAAAATTTCGCAACGACTCAGCCAACCGCTGAATAAGTCGGGGGCCGGGGGTAAGAGCACATTTTTTTTTGGTCCCGAAAATTTGACCGATCGTTCCGTCGGGGGGGGGGGGGGGG
>BEXV01001658.1:57705-68240 GCA_003118195.1 Hemicentrotus pulcherrimus
CCCCCCCCCCTCCCCTTTAGAGTAAGAAAATTGGGGAAAATAGGGATAAAATCGGAAAGAAATTTTATTTATTTATTTTTTAATGGGGAAAAAAACTAAAGAATTGGGTAATTATCAGGCCTGCTTAATGCCTTAATCGATCAAGCACAGACTGTTTACACCCCTGCAAGGAGTTCCTGTTTGTTTTGGTAACCTAAGCTAAACTTCTAACGAATTGATTTATTACAAATAATGTGTGAAAATATACACGGTCAGGCATGCCAATTATGTACATACATATTCAACTTTTAAATGAACATGTTGCCCCTTTCAAGATATTGATACATTACATGATTCACAAATAATGCAGTATGTATAGTTATATTATATACATGTATACATATTAAATTAAAGAACTGTCCAAGTATAACGGGATAAACAAAAAATTAGGCCCGAAATTAGGGAACACCACAGGATGAATAAGGCCCATAATATTTGAGAACGGATGTTATGCAAAACAAAGGATAGAAGGTGATTTACTATGAAATTCAAAGAAACATTTGCCGTCTCAATATTGCCAGTCAACACGTAATTATTTAGAATGAGTATTCATTAATCTCATTAATAAGCCTCACGATGCTCATTCGAACGCCGAAGCCTTTTCGCATTACTTCCGTGATCTTTCAAGGACTTACATTGTAATGTTTAAACCAGCCAATCTCAAGTTCACTAAACAAACAATTTATTCTATCATGACGCAAATCATAATGCAAGCCCTTGTGAGACCAACGCTTACTGCTCAGGCAAAGTGTTAAGAACTTGTTAGTTTAGGTATTTTTCCTTTCTATTCCCTTTATCCCACACCTTCCTCCCTCTCTCCACTCGTCTCTTTCCCTCTCCCGTTTCTCTGCCTTTCCATCACCTCTCTCCTCTACTATGATACTTCTCTCTCTCTCTCTCTCTCTCTCTCTCCCGAGATCCCATAACCACTTCTTCCTATTCACTGCACGAGTACATTAATATATTGTACCATTTAAAGTCCACGCTTTTCTATACCGTCTAATCCTTTTTATTCCCTTTATTTCCCACGCCTCTCTCTCTCCTTCTCCCCTTTCTTTGCCTTTACATCACCTCTCTCCTCAACTGTGACACATCTATCTCTCTTGATCTCGTGATCCCGGAACCCCTTCCCTCTATTCACTGAACGAGTATACATTAATATATTGCACCATTTAAAGTCCACGCTTTTCTATACCGTCTAATCCTTTTTATTCCCTTTATTTCCCACACCTCTCTCTCTCTCCTTCTCCCCTTTCTTTGCCTTTACATCACCTCTCTCCTCAACTGTGACACATCGCTCTCTCTTGATCTCGTGATCCCGGAACCCCTTCCCTCTATTCACTGAACGAGTATACATTAATATATTGCACCATTTAAAGTTCATGCTTTTCTATACCGTCTAATCTTTTTTTTCCCCTTTATTTCCCACACCTCTCTCTCCTTCTCCCCTTTCTTTGCCTTTACATCACCTCTCTCCTCAACTATGACACATCTATCTCTCTTGATCTCGTGATCCCGGAACCCCTTCCCTCTATTCACTGAACGAGTATGCATTAATATATTGCACCATTTAAAGTCCCTTCTCACTACAGTCTAATGCTGAAATCTTAATCATAGTATGAAGTATCATAGTTGAAAATCAAATCGTAAAGAAATTGGCACGATTTTAATTTAAATGGGCCAAATCAAGTAATTGTTTATTTTCAATTATTGATAAATTCAGTCTCATTCAACGAATGTGTCATGATATAAATAGTTATTCAAAGAAATTGCATAGACCTCTTTTGGATCAGTCAAGGGAGATGATTTATTTCATGATCTAAGCCCATTCTCAAAGTTCAAATTCTTCTAATCAGGGGTAATCATCTCCACTTATTTTTTTTTTTAACAACCTATATTCAAATAAGCTATGCTTTTATAAGAAATATTGTTTTTCCCATCTTAAGGTGCCTCAAATCATGACACAAATAAATGTAACTAGCAGACATGAAACATTTTTAATTGAGGTGGTTACACAATACATTTATTTAAAAAAGCAATGCTTAAATAACAGTTGTAAATATAGACAAATAGAAATCCAATACAAACTCGAACAAGTTAAAAGATTGGGTTAACTATGATTAAACAGGTGTAAAAGGGCAATAGCCGTAATCATATCATACTGTGCGTTCTTTGCAAAGACATTAAAACAAACAACTTTTCTTGATGATCATAAATGTTGAAGAATTTAAGTGTTCATATCCCTTTCATCAACATGGTCAATCACAGTACATGTAGTAACTCTTGATGAATTCACATTACAGAATTACAAATATTACAAAACTACTTTCCTTGCTAGCTTACAAGCATAAGTTTGTTTATCACATTATAACTGCTGAGTCATGCCCTATAAAGCATAATTTCACACAAATAGATTTGGCATGTTCAACTTCATAGTTTTATTACTATGTAAGAACTCTTAGGACCAAAGGCCCTTTGAGTTTCATGGATTGCAAATGTCAGACACTATCATTGAAATCAAGTTATATATTTCTAGTTATGAATCTAAAAATTGGAAGTCAATAGTAACATATTATTAAAATAAACACACATCCATTGCAATTGCTAAACAGTTTGTAAATTCTTTGACAATTTGTTTCAATTTTGTTTCAAAGACTTCTGTGTTTGTGACATTTTTTCCTTCAAGTGCAACTACAGTACAAAATAACATTCATTAAAAGCTAAGAGCACATCTACAGATGGATATGTACACTTTATAAATATTGGCATTATCATTGATTATATCAGCACCGTTACAATATATGACACATTGAAATAAAACAAAACATTACATGATATCTAGAAACAGTTGTTAAGGACAAAATATAAAGGAGTGGGATGAATAAAAACTTGCGGGGTTGGAAGATTTGTGTAATTTATTTGAATTGAAATTGTTTTGGATATATGTGATATTAAAACTTGTCATGAATATATTTTGCATTCAGTGTAAAATAACTCATCATTGAAATGAAGAAAGAAGCAATTGTGGTATAAAAAGTAATAAGGTTGAAAATTGTCTAAATGTCTCATTTAGATAATCAAATTGGTAAAAATTGTATTTGGATCACTGATAGTGGTAGGCCTAGGTTTAACTATTTTAATTCAATTATGTGCCTTGAACTGACGGGCTTACCAAAAAGATCTTGAACTCACAATAAAACAAATGATATTGTAGCACAAAGAACTGTGCCAAAGAAGGGGGAAATCAACTTGGAATATTTCTTGTTTTAAATCAAGGTGATTTTTATTGTGCCAACCCTGATAGGAAGATAATAAGTAAAAGGAAATGGAGAAAAAATACAGGAGGCCTTCTAAATGATAGATTACATACAATTTGTAACATCCACATATTTAAAAGTTAATGTAAAAACATGCAAACAGCGTTAAAGATTAAAAGAACATCTTTTCTTCACTCAATAAAACCTGAATATCAGCAAACAGTTATGACAAGGTCTGAAAAATCAACCAGCACAAAACTTCTACTTCTGATTGCACATATAATGAAGTTTTTGATAAATGTTTAATTACAGAATTAACATCAAGATAGACAACTGTATTCATGAAAAATTCAGTGAATTCAAAAATGAGGGAAGTATGTTGTCCACAGGCATAAGCAATCAGAGGCTATAATTTCTACAAAAAGGTCGTAATGTACACTTCGATATCAAATCAACTTTAAAAAATATGTGTGAAACAGAATTGTCGACATGAATGAGTTTGATTTAGGCAGGTAAGATGATGGTTAAATGTGTGGTTTAAAAAGTGCTATAACATTCAACTTCAAGAAGCAAATTGACGAATATCGTTAATGCAGACTGGGTCCAATAAAGCACAACTCACACCCTCCCAACGAGAATATACTGCCTCCTTTGAACTGGGATACCCGTCTTTCTTGATTATGCATCTTCCTTAGCTGGCTCTAGACTATAAAGCTAAAAACTTGAAAAAAGCAAACGCGTCATCATTGTCAGTATGGGGTTTAGGTGAAGTCTCGGTCCGATGCTTTATAAACGGTTCTCTTGAAATATTTCAGGTGGTTGTTGATAGTACAGATGACCCTGCTAGCACATTCAACTTGGAGCTTGGAGAAGTTGATTGACCAACATCAATGTCAGTATATGGGTACAGTTAAGCAAAACTGCTTCTCAATTAACTTATCTTCCTGGCACTAGCTGGCGCTAGACTATTCAGTTTAAAATTGATGACATTTGACATGAACAAGTGAAAAAACAAACAATGTCAGCACCTCACCACCTCTTCTCATGTCAATTGTGAAAAGACTGAAAAGAAGACTGAAGCAGTGGGTAGGGCATGTAACTAGATGAAAGAATAGCTTTGCAAACACAATCTTGCAGGATGGAACTGATGGCAGCTGGAAGACAGAGGGGCAGACCAATCAGGACATGGACTGATAATATCAAGCAGGGGACAGGAATGTCATCTGACTGGCTTAATAGAAAAGCTGAAGATGGACAGTCAGGGAGAACCTGTGTCTCAAAGTCCATTTCACCGTTGCCCAAACAGCCTACAGGGTATGGGACATAGATAGATAGGTAGAATATCAGTATGCAGGTACGGTGAAACAACCTCCTCATTCCATTTTCTTCCCTTCTTTGGGCCGGTTGTATATAACACCATTACAATCACCTTAAGGAAGACAATTTACTAGTTCAATGTCAACATGTGGGTCCATGTAAAACCAAGCTGAAACTCTCCTCACTAGACTTTCTATGGGCCGGTTGTATATAACATTGATGATTACATGATGACAATCACCATAAGGAAGACAACTTACTAACATCAATGTCACATGTGGGTCCATGTAAAACAGAGTGAAACTCTCCTCACTAGACTTTCTTTGGGCCGGTTGTATATAACATTGATGATTACACAATGACAATCACCTCAAGGAAGACAATACCAATGTCAATGTCAACATGTGGGGGGTCCATATAAAACCAAGCTGAAACTTCCCTCACTAGACTTTCCTTGCTTCTTTGAGCTGGTTATTGATGATGTTGATGACCACACTCATCTCCTTCGTTCTGTCCATCTTGATGTAAGTAGTCTTGCGGATGATGACCTTCTTCAGCCAATCAGGGAGGATCTCAAGCATCAGAGCAATGTGTTTCTCGAGATCATCTAGCAGAAAGAAAATGAACGAGAAATTTATAATTTGATGCTTGGCTGCCATGCAGTAATTTCACTTAGATAGTGAGCTAGGAGCAGATTTTATGTTGGTACCGTATTTGCCGGCGTAAACGCCACAATATTTTTGGGAGAGAAAAAATCCAAAAGTCGGGGTGCGGCGTATATACGGCGACAGAGTAAAAAAATTTTACAAACAAAGTCAAAACCAGCACAAATTTGCACATATGGGACTACGAATGGTACAATAACTTACCACTATGGAACAGGACATTTCCACACATCTTACCGACAATTTTACCTTGCATTGTTGACATGAAGACTCAAATAATCTTCCAAAAACAACATCTGCCGATAGATCTTGATAAAAGTTCGTGCCAATGCATTGCAAAAATAAAATAAGAAGTATCCAGCATGCAAATCGCCGTTTTCAATCCATTTCAATGTATACATCTAAAAAACTGCAAACGTAGTTATCGGTGCAGGATAGCCGAGTGGTCTAAGGCGCTGGTTTTGGCTCCCAATCTAACTGTGCGGGCCCGGGTTCGACTCCCGTCTTCGTCCAAATTTTTTTTTTTAAAGGTCAAAATCAGGGGTGCGGCCTATACAAGGGTGCGGCGTTATCGCCGGCAAATACGGTACTTAAAGATAAGTTGAGTTCTGGGCATGCGATTGCATGGTGAAAGAAACAGTGTGGAATTGATCAGAAAAGGTTGATCATCCAGCATACTAGTATTGGTGTGTACTGCAAGGTTCTGGAATCATCAAAATGATAACAAATTTGGACCAGTCTTGGTTACAAGTTACAAGTTACAAGCACTGTACACAGAAATATGTATAAGGGACTACACGAACATGTGGCATAAATCTGTCCTTGTTGTTATGCTGTTACATGCCATATTTAGAAAATCAAGGCATTTGAAGAGCCATGCTTTTCAGGGAACATTTGTTATCTGATGTTCTTCCACACTTGCATAATAACAATGATAACGCTCACAAATTATTTTTCACCTCTTCCCAGAACTCAACCTTCTCTTTAAAACAGTCACTTTTCATCTTGATCCGAAACATTGGTTTTAAAGTGAGTGCAAATCTGCTCATATTTTGTAATTTTTGTAATTTTGTAACAAACCACCATACCAATAAAAGAAACTTTACCTCTTGACAGCGCAGATCGATAGCTCTCCATAAGCTTCTGAATGATACTGTCGATTGGCAAAGCTGCTTTCTTCTCTGCCAGGAAAAATCTGATTTTGCTAAAGTCAAGGNTTTTATATCTTCATTTTCCACTTTCTGATGAATTTCTTTCCGTGTATCTTGGGGAGGATTCATGATTCTTTGACGAGGGGGCACAAGTCAGGAAAATCCTTCACAAGCAACAAAAACACAGAAAACCAAACAAACAAACATTTTGCAGGTACTCTTCTACTCAATAAACTAAATGAAATTGAAACAAGCAACATGACGTCGGCCGGGTGGCAGAAGGACGTTAGCGCGCGAACGACCCAAAAACTACTTTTTTAAATAATTCACATTCAAAAATTTGTTTTATATCTAAACTGCTTTCCGTCCGGAAAATTGGTTTAAAACTTAAAAGATTATTAGAAATGTTATAGTAGATGCAGCCACAATTTCTTTTCTCGAAAATAAGTCAGTTTCATAAAAGTTTGAGGTGATTTAGTGCTAACGCCCTTCTGCTTAATGTTTCATTTTTGGGAAGGGGGCACAAATAGGACTTACACATCAGGTAGCCTGGTTAGTTATGCTGGGTGGCAAGTCTCCCCAACTCCACACACCCGACAATGTTTATTTTCAATTAAATATGAATATCGCTAAATTTAAAGAAAACATTTGGTCATCAAAGGTAACCCTTCCATATCTAAACAATGCCTACTAAAAAGGATACACTCTCAGGATCTTGCACAATACGGGAAGACGTTCCAGCATTCCTATTCTTCCTTCCTCCTCAGGTGTCCTCATCATGGTAATCACAGTGTTACGAGCCTCCTTAGCTTTG
Organism: Hemicentrotus pulcherrimus; assembly: GCA_003118195.1. Lineage (NCBI taxonomy): Eukaryota > Metazoa > Echinodermata > Echinoidea > Camarodonta > Strongylocentrotidae > Hemicentrotus > Hemicentrotus pulcherrimus. The sequence continues at coordinate 64,949 of BEXV01001658.1, forward strand.
ATCTGAAACAATACAGAGGAATATCAATAACAAAATGGCGATAGTTTAGTCAGTAGAGCACCCGGTGACCCAGGTTCGAAACAAAGTCGATGCGCTAGTGCCCTTTGGTAACCAGGTCCCTCTTAGAGGACCTAAAGCAGTCAGCCGTCTGGTTGCTTACTAACAAGTATTTTTATGCTTTCTTAAGAAGTCAGGTAAAATAACCACCACAAATCAGAAAGTTTGTGGTAAGTTTGATATGAATGGTTTCATCGGGAGAAGGGCCTGTGGCCACATTCTTAAATGCACGTTAGCTCCTTACTGAATATAAAGAGTTAATTTAAATGACTGGTAGGTGAAAGCAGAGTTGGCTGCGTATGCATGAAAGCTGTGTTCAGACATGATGAGGTAAACGTTCACAAAACAGCTGCAGCGTTTTTTAAAACGTGTAAATGAATGGCAACAGCACACAACAAAGGACTTGCATGTATTCACCGAGCTCAATGTCATAAGATACAGAACGTGAAGCGTATTACACTTTACAGCATCATAAAAATCGTTGGGGAGTTTTGTCGCATCCCTCCTTACTCAACAAGTCTTTAGTGGGGAGAGACATCTGTCCAAGCATCAATGATTTCAATGGACAATTTTTTTTCTCTCACTAATATACAGAACATAGTATTCAGAATACTGCCACAGGTCCTTATCTGCTATACACTGAAAAATCATGTTTGCACTTAATAAACCAAAAGCAATCTTCCATGAAAATGACTATATGATTATCATCTCTAAATAATACCAACCTTGTTGTTCACATGAGCCAAAAATATACAAAAAGTCTGCCGGTACTTGTAATGCAACATTTAAGTTGAATGAAAATCCCTTTAGAGAGCATTTAGGTTTGGAGAAAATAAATCATTCGAAGATTCCAATACATTAAATGTTAGCATTTTATTAGATTCAGAAAGTTTCAAAAAGACCATTGGTTCATCTCTAACACTATTGTACATTTTTCTGACAAATTTTATTGAATTCATTTCATTTGTTTAGAAGGTCTACCCTGAGAACAGTTGAAAATCCTATAACCAAATGCAAGTGGAATATTATTTCACGACATTGAAAAAAAGAGTTGAAACAATAAAAGAAACAAACAGTCTCTTAAACAGGGATGCCAGTTTTCAGGCAATAGTTTGAATTCAGGCTCTGGCCAATAGTTTAGGCTTTTTTGTGCACAAAATAGCTCATTCTAGGTGATTTTCAGGCCCTCCAATCAATATTATATGAGAAAGTAAAAGTACTACTTACTCTGTTGAGAAGATCCGTTGACACACCTTTGAGCGCTTGGTTGCCTTTCTTGAGTTGTGGAGTTACGTCGTTCTTCTTAGCATCTTCTGCTCGCTTGGCTTCGACTGCAGCTTTCAGTTCAGAGTTTTTGGCAACTAGTTCCAGAGCTTTTGCGACCTGATTTACAAAAAGCAAAGAAGAAAATATCCCCATATTAATGAAAAAAGTAATACTGCATTTAATGTTCATGTGAAGTTTGGTTAATGCCCCAAAATCAAGATGTTATGCCCAAGGGAAGCTGGGGCTATAGTCTTGGTAATAATAGGACTTTGTTTGTGTCTTCAAAATCTCCTGGCCTGGACAAGTGGGCAATATAAATTTAGCTATTACTATTATTGGTATTATTTCTTCACATTTCTTGGATTTAAGTTGACGAATAGCATGGTACAGACATTATTAGGCTACTGTGAAGTCTTTTCCCCCATTTTTTCATAACGAATATTAATCAAATGAGAGCTACGTTCAAAGAATATTTTATGAGCTTTAACCCATCAAATAAGTTTCCTCATATGCGTAAACATATTGGTACGAGGAAATGTGTGCGTTGGATCTCCATTAACCTCTAAAAAATGCTAGAGTGGTATGCTTCCTGGAATATAACTGTGCAAAGTATTACAAAACATTTATACATCCCATTACCACTCATGTGGGTTGTACGACACATGCTCCTGCAACAATTACTCTGTAGTAATCTTCAACATAGCTCCAACACTGGACCCAACACTCTACCTACAGCTATGGTCACAACTCCAAAAAGGAGCCTGCTCGGCAGTCGGGTGGCATGTTTTTAGTCATTTTCGCCCGGGCGCCGCTTGTTTTTAGGGTATCGCTCGGTCGCCGCTGAAATTTAAGCGCAGAGTTATAATTTGGGCGGCGCAATTTCTTTAAAATCAGCCAGTGGCTGGTGGGAGACCCCCCGGGAACCGGCAAGTCATCAGTCGGTCACTGCCGGGACGCCGCACGGGGAAGCCTCCCGTTTTTAACTAGTTTTGAGCTAAAATTGACATCGCCCAGGGCTCTACATCCTGCTTGACTTCTCCAAAAATGGTTGGGTCATGCCAGATCATGCTCCTGTGGAATTGCAATATCAGATAGACCACAACATATACTGACCCTGGATTTGATCAACCAAAGGAAGTTTTGAACCTTGACCTGATGACCCGATCCTTACCTTGGGGTTAACCATCATCTGCCTGGCCTTGTCCAGAACATCCCTGGCCGTGTTGAAGGTCGAGACCTTTGGGGGCGCTGGCAGTTCAGAAGCCGGGACCTCTGGAATCTTCTCCAAAGGAAACTTGGGATGCCATCTGTGAAGCTTCTCGTCTGGAATCGATGTGATGGGTGGATTCAGGCTAGCAAGATACGCCTGGAAATTTGACAGCAAAAACAATATTTCAAAAATGCTGAATCTGAAAATTTAGCATTAGAAGTTATCACGTTGCTTACAAAGATTATCCTTGAAAGGCTGAACACAAATGATCTTTAAAATTTTTCTTAGCTTAAAAATAATAATCAACTTGGATTCATCAAATAGTAAATTAACTAATTAGAGGCTTGGTGAACAGGTTTTACTCCTCAAATGGCAACACTGATGTTGTTATCCTATTATTGTTTTATCCTAAAAAATCACATTGCTTGAACGGATCTACATGAATAAATGGTATAGAATACAACAGCAAAAAGGCCTACACTGGCTGAACGTGACATCATCTAAAGAATAGATTTGGCTACATTCAGTAACAAAATGTCACTTAATTAACTTTGGCTGTTACACAACACTTCACAAACCTATGAAAAATTAGCCTCTTGAACCCCAAATCAAACCAGTTTATTTTAATTATTAAAAGCATTGTTTAATAATGTTAAATCTGAGATGCACAGCCCAACGTATTATCAGTGTCTGTGATATGGTGTAATATTGAAACACTAAAATGATTGTGCTTCAAAATCAAGAATTGCCTCAAAAAAA
>BEXV01001658.1:85339-95782 GCA_003118195.1 Hemicentrotus pulcherrimus
CTCCTCCCCCCTTGAAAAAATCCTGCGTTCGCCACTGACTGGGTTACTCCTCAAACTATAGGAATCCATGAACTTTTTCTTGTTAAATAATTTGTAAGAGTATATCTTTTTACACAAAAACATAGAGTAACAAAAACAAATTGCATCAAATACGACTGAGGAATAGTTTGCACTATTGAGAAATTAAGATGATGTTATCATGTTTATAGTAAATTGTGTGAAACCATTTTAAAATTTAGAATTGTGTATTTGATGAATCAGTCAAAACCTTAACTCTTGTTAAGATCTACACAGTAAACAGTGATGTATTGAGGCAGGAAGGTGAAAGAACACTTCAAGTCAAACTGAGGGAAGATGTCTGTAGATCATGTCATCTAGGTAAAGGTAAGATTTTTTAAAATAATAATAAACAGAGAAAGAGAGGGGGAAAATTATACTTCAATGTAATGTTCTTGCAAAGATTATATGTTCTGTCTGAAGGCTATTATTCAACAATTAAAAACAACCCACTCAATTCTAAACTCTCAACAGGTGGTTCAAATTTGAGTCTTTCATTTACTTCAGTCCAGAAATGGGGAAAGGTCTGCTTCTTATACAACATCTGTCCTGAATAAACTCCATGTAATGAAAATGTCAATGTCAGGTTATAGGGAAATCCAACCTTGATAGCAAACTACTCTAGAGGAATGCAGAAAAATCAGAGAAGTAGACTGGTGAAACTGAATGACATCGGACAAATAATGGGAATGCAGTGATTTTTTTTAAAAGTTGTATTACTTTACAAAACTTTTGCTGAAACTTTAATATCTCTGTGATGTAGTGGCTGACAGCTTTCATTTCGTACCAACAAACAGAATAACTAAATTTTAACTTTTCAAAAATGTATGACTCAGTAGGGTCTAGAAGACCTACAATTATATGCTAGCCATGATATATTTTGAGTAATGGCCCAAGGGAGAAGGCACTTAGGGAAAAAAAAACAGAAATTAGATGATATTACTGAACGGGAGAGTTACCTGCGACTACGTCACAATCCACTGACCGAACTGCCAATCTGAGATTCGGGTTGACTTAGTGATCTCACATTTCAAATATTCAATACTTTCTTATTACTGGTCTGATTTATTTCAGACTCTTGCCTTTCTGTTTCACTTAATGTTCTGCTTTCATACAAATAAAGTTATTACAAGGGTTAGACTGTGTTTCAAGAAACTTCAATGAAAACCAAAATGTATTAATGAATGAAATTTATATTTGATTAAAACATCACAATATCCAAGAGTATCCAAAGAATTCAAAATCTAATTTTTATTGCCCATGAATAAATTACAGAGACACTATATCTGGCTTTAATATATCCTACATTCAGGTGAAACAGAATGTTGGAGCAAGGATGAGCAAGATGCAAGCTCACTCTTCACGGCTGAACTCAGTGACGAGAAAACGGAATTCCTCACAACGGAACTGGAGTCCTGCCAGCAACTTCGAGAATTGGAACCAGAAAATAAATGTGAGCTTTAGCATCTGGTTATTCTCTAGACAATTGTAAATGTGCTTAATAACTACTATTTAGAATATGATGTGGTCCTCAGAAATATTTCTCTGGGCAGAAGGAGTTTTATTGCAAGAAGGAAATGTTGGGGCTTTTTTGTTTTTTAAGGATTATGGTTCCTACATGTACTTAACAAAAGGAAATATATTTTAAGTATATATGTGATTGCCTTCATCTAAAACTTTTAAACAACTCCTTTGATGTAATGTGACTGTATTTGCAGGGGCCTCTTAGCTGTACTCCTTATAATAACATGCCTTGTCCTCTTACAAACTACCGGTAGGTTGACGTAGTTGACTGCTCCTCGTTTCTATTTCACTACTTTCTTGGCAAGGTGCTTATCAGCAGTGATCTTTCTTTGAGGCATACAAAATTGCTGAATTTTTTAAAACATGTTTTCCCTCTTTTATATTATTGTTTTTACACTGTTTACCATCTTTTCTATGCTTTTATGTTACTCTTCTTATACTCACTTGGGTATTGCGACTTAATTAATATTTNTTCGGTACAATTGTCTGAAAATCAACACTATTACTTTTGGGCTCTATAGCCCTAAAGTCAACTTATAGTTGTTATTTTCCCCACTTGAAGACATTTTCAAGCCCCACCCTTTTTAGGGAAGTTCTAAATTAGTATTACCGGTATCCTTCAAATGCATTTGGAATTTAACTTTTTCATTTTTTGGCCTGCAAATGGGACATAGTACCTTTAATGGGAGAACACTTCTTATTGGTGAATATGCTACCCTGACAAAAGATTATAAATAAATAAATAAAGAAAGTTGCATTTCTTTGCAGGGTGTCTGTTGACCGTGATCCTTCTCATGAGGGCTCTCGACCCTCTGAAGCTTGAGGCCGAGATGCTCAGATGTTTCACGACCATCCTGTGTCAAGACACCTACAGGGCAAACTACTTCAAGGATCTCAGGAGCAAATTCATCATGGAGAACGCCATCATGAGATACCTGCAGGAGAGGTCAAAGGTCACAGAGTCACAGGTCAAGCAGACGACATTTGATGCTTCTGGAAAGGTCAGTGTTAATGAATGAATCCGCACCCTATGGAATTGTCAAAAGTTTCTCAATAATGCATCTTAAGTATTACCGGTAAAGAGATTCTTTAATTTAATTCCAATATGCTCATGGTACAGGCATTTTTTTCCTCCCTGCATTTCTTTCTTGATCATGGTATAGAAACTGGGTACCGGTATGTGATAGGAAGATATTATGATAATAATAATGATACATTTATATAGCGCAGCTTTTATACAAATATATAAAGCACGGTCCCCGAGAGTTACTTTAGTTTTGCCATGGGAAATCTAAAACAATAATTTATCTGTTGAACTGCGCAGGCTACGACTGTGTGACTGGACTTTGAGTTGAAGTAATTCTGTTATGTAACTAGAAAGTCTAGAAGCTTGATCACTCAATGATTTATAAACAATTAACAACATTTTGAATTAAATTCTTTCATGCTTTTGATCTTTCATATTTCACTGACCAGTTGATAGCTGGATACTGGTTCAAAAAATTAGGATTGTAAATGTTTGCTAGTTTGGCAGAGGGGCGTACATTTATACGATCCAAAGAACAAAAACAAAGGCAACTCTTCCAACCTTTTTTCAACAATAATCAGTCTGTGTTACAATTTCCAACAACAAAAAATGAATATTTCAAGGTAAATTAATAATTAATTTTCATTCTAATTCATGAGCTGATAAGTGAACCTTGTATTTCTGTCTCGTAGGTTTCAATGTGCAATGATATGTGTACCGGTATGTGCATGGTGTATGTGTCATTTTTCAAGACATTGAGTGAATTGAAGCAATCTTATCCATGATTTATCTTTACAGGAGTTGACGACCTTACATCATCTCCACCATCTATCATCCGTACACTGTGTGGACCTCTCCAACAATGACCTTCTTGCGCTCAACGATGTAGATCTACTGTTCTGTGTGTCGGACCTGAAGGATGATAGCAACAGGCTCCAAGACATCTCACACTTGAGTGGATTACCTTGCTTGGAAACGTTGTCACTTGAAAAAAACAGTATCCTTTGAGGAGTTTTAGTGAATCGCATGATAATGAGGATTATGAGGAAGATGAGGAGGATGTTAATGATGTTGATGAGGCTGATGAGTAAAATGCGGGGGGAAGAGAAAGAGAGTGGTGATGGTGATGATGATGATCTTAGACCTACATGGACTGCCCTGCCTACAAAATTTTGTCATTGAAAAACAAAAGTTGCTGTTTGGGGGTATGATAATATGGTAATAGTTAGGAGGAGGATAGTTGATCATGATGATTACATGATAATAATGGTGATTATTGTTATTGGTGGGGATGATGATAATGGTGGTGACGTTGGTATAACTGTGTTATGATTTTGCTGATGATGGAGATGAGGATGGAGGTAACAATGATGAAGAGATGAGAATTAGGATAAAGATGGAGATAATGACGAAGATGTTCATGAAGATGATTGTAGTGGTGCTTTGTTATCACCATTCAAGTAATATTCTGATATTAATTATAGAAAATAAATCACCTTTTAATTTTAATTTAAAGGTCCTTTTACCTTTCTTTTTTTCATATAACTGCAATCATTCACTCAACAAAGATTCAATACCAATCCAAATAGATCCTTAACTCCCTTTCCTCAGACATCTCTTCACTCTCACAGCTAGAGCAGCTGGCAGCTTGTCCAAATCTTCGACAATTGGATCTGTCTGGTAATCCAGTTTGTGACCTAGACCTTTTTGGGTCAAAGGTCAGAGAACTCCTTCCACAACTGACAAGCCTAAACAAGGAGTCACTATGATGGCTGTTTCAGTTAGGTCTGTGCTATTTCTGAAGTGCAAATAAAAGGTTCTTGCTAGTAGACAACACACTTGGTATCCATATAAAATATGGGGATCGGGTGTAAAATTTAAATTGGAAGGGTCCTTACAATAATCATGTTGGTGCATACTTTTAACCTGCAAAAACATATCTGGTTCTACCGCAAGGTTGGTTCGCTCGATTGTATCAAGTGTAAACAAATACATGTATCTACCAAGAATCGTGGAGTAGGGTGTATGTGGTGTAATAGAAATTAACTTTGGAAGAATAAGAATATAACATGACGTTCATTTACACATTCCAGAGTGTATCCATTTTTCTGTTATTACTATTACTATTATTAATGATTTGGCATCACCTGGGCCTGGTACGAGAAAAGCACACTTAATCACCCAGAGCTCTCTCCTCCCAGTGTAACTAGATGGGATGTGCAGGCGTACTACGACACCCGGGTTGCCCCATACTCTTCTCATTTTATGTAACCCTAGATTAACGCCCCTCTGTTTCTCAACAGACGATACACTGAACCATTACTCTCAACTTGATTCTGAATCTATGTGATGTTTGTGATATGACCCGAGTTTTTCCTCTTTGTATCCATTATTATTACCAATCTCATTGTAAACTGCTCAATTTAAAGACATACCTACCTGATTACTTCTGATGTTAAATACAATCATGAAATGGTGTACCCATGAGCTTACATTAATTTGTTTGATAATATATAATTGTATGATTGTAGCACATTGTTATTTATTCCATATTAATGTATCAGACTCTGTGAACATTGTGTACATTATATCTATCTGTTATCTTTTTGTTTGTATTTTCTTAAGTTGTGTTTGAAATCCAACCTCAAGTTTTAGTTCCAATGAAGAAATAATAATAATTATAATAATAATTATAATAATAATAATGACAAAAAATAATGATAGATGTGTGGTGACCATTTGTTAAGCTAGTGCATTTTGCTTTGGGTGAAATTGGACTCTTTTATTCAGCTTGTCAACAAACTTAACCATTAAAATTTATTTATATATAACTACTATATTATGAGAAAATATAGATCATATCATTCACATCATTAACAGCTCGGCTATAATCAGTTAATAAAGTCCCAAGCCCCATGAGCCTCACAACGTGACGGATATGAATGCTATAAAAAAAAGCTATTACCAATAAAGAGCATACTTGTTTTATCCGTTTTCTTGGTAATATGACTTTTGACTGTATTTATGTGCTTATGCTGTACTGTTTTGTAGTCAAACACAATATAAATACAATATTGTTTCAAATCATGGTATAAAGTGAATGTGCTGTGAACTAAATGTCAGTGATGTCAAACTGTGATTATGTGAAGATGATATGAACCTTTATTATTAAAGGAATATTAAGAAACAGCTAATTCTCAATGTGGTTTCATTTCAATTTCTCCATGATAGTAAAAAGGAGGACGAAAAGGGCGGGAGCAAGACAAAGAAACAGGAGAGAAATATGAGAGAGCAAGAGAGAGCAAGAAAGAGAAACAAAAGAGAGACATACAATAAAAAAAGGAAGACCAAATGATGAATGAAATAAACAATGTCATGACCAATCCCTTGGATGACATCAAACATCAACGAATATTTCACACTTTATGTCAAAGGAGTAATGAAAGCAAAGTGCATACGAGAATCTGTGGATGTATTAATTAATCATTAAAAATATCTAAATATGTTGTTAAAAATGTGTACCACCTGTATGGATAATTTTGTTGTTGTTTTATTAAAAAGTTGTTTTTTGTTCTGTCAAATACCACTTACTATGACAATATGCATGTAACAAAATTTTCACAGGTAAAATAAAAGTTCCGACACATTTTATTACAATAGAAAATGCAATGAATTTAATTTTGCATCATAATAACAAGCTAGACCTCCTGAATACATTCAGCAACTTTTTGTCCTTACAAACTTTACCATATTATACTTGCACAAAATACATTTCACAAGCAGTGAAGGAGCGGGGCTAGTATTATCTGTACTACACTACACTTATTCTTACTCTGCTCCCACCCTACGTGTTCAAGACAATTCTTCTAAGATGACAAATGTTTGCAATAGACAAATGCATTTAGGTTTCATTCAATCCTTTTGATTATCCACGTTTCAGGTATGCTGAGGTAAAACGCAGCATTTTTTTTTTGCAAACCATGTTACCACGGCAACTGCATGCATGCAGCCAAGGTCCCACACTTATACACTAAGCTAGAGCTGTGTGATAATATACAGAAATATGAAGCGTATTACATTTTAAAAAACCTCAGCAGTGCACTGCTTCATATCTGAAAAAGATTTAAAGTTTCTATATTCTTAGAAAGTGTTTAATCATTTAGTTTTTCAGTAACCTGGTACAGGTTGATTCATCACAAAATACACGGAACAGTTTTCATAAATTAAGATTGATTTTGACATGGTACATATTCAAAATATCAGTTGCCGAGGGATATCAATTGAAGCACACTCACCTACATACACAGTATACAAAATATTAGGTGATTCCAGTGTATAATGTCAATCAGCCTATTTCTGTATGATTTCAGAATAAAGTGCAATTGAAATCACCATGCAATAGTTTTTGTTGAAAGCTTTTGTCGTTTTTACTCTCTTCTAAAAGAGCATGGATCAATTTGGCAACTGCGACATACGCCAATTATTGTAATAGTATGTTATTATTTGGACAATGAATAAATGATATGCTTTTATGTACAGATAGAGTGTTAGGACAGAGGCTTAATAATGCAATCTGTTGCTAAATTAACGAGTAGAAAATAAAGATTAGTCTTTAAAAAGTGTATCTTCTATTTAAAAATTGGATTGTCCATTTCATGCTCATAACGTAATCACTCATCGATTGAGCAGTAATTTCCTTTTTAAACGAGTTTCATTTAAAATCGCCATACAGGAACATGTAACAACTTAACCCAGATTTTGCATTAATAATCCACAAATTGTTTCCTCCCTACTCTATCAATTTGGTGATATAATTTATGACTGCAATGTAAACTCTCTATGCCCTGAAAGACAAACACTACTCTGATTGTTTTGAAATCTGTTATACTAATAGGCAATGGAAAGTAGACATTGTGCTGCTACGTGTACATGTTCAAAGAGCTGCATAGAATTAGATATTGTTCTCTTTTTGAAACAATTATATAGATTGTCCCAATCTACATGAAATATTATAATCTTATACTGAACTAAAGTTGTGTAGCTCTGAGGAAACTAACCTTTTCCAGAAAATACATACAATTAAATCTACACTGTGATCATCACATGTCATCTTTCATTTCCATCAAATTATAACCAATAATAATCAAGAGAGAAATCTGTTAAGGCAAGCATGACATTTTAAAAATCTTTGGCCTATAACAACAATTTAAATAGCAATGGTGATATCCAATGAATACAGACAAGATTTGCACTTGTTTTCCTCTGTCCCTCTATTCAGAATAACATGACATGTGCACTTGTAAATATCATATTAGTTTGCACAAGCTATTATTGGCAATTTTGAGTAATGAAATTAACTTTGTAAGTATCATGTCTTTTAACACAATAATTCCAATCAGTCTGAAAAATGAAACTGATGGAAATGAGAATTAGTAGGATTAAGCAAACTGCAATGCAATTACGGTATGTAAAGTCTATCAATTTATACAATGTCAATTAGAGGGTCAACTTACTAGACATTTTGAAGTGACATAATTACAAATTTCTGATCAAACTACCCAACTGCATACATGATATTCTTGCAAGACACTTTATAAGTTTAAGATAATTACCTACCTTCTGATAAATACTACCACCTACCGGTAGTTGCAAGATTCCTTTGAAGTTAAGAATAAGACATACAATCTTTATTCTTCAATAATACTTACACCATACTTTACCAAGTTCAAAGTACTTTCCAATAATCCATGAATCTCATCATCATGACAGGTCAGTGATGCGGCCAAGACCTGGGGCAGAGCTCAATACTAACCCCCCCCCCCCCCCCCCCAATTTTTAAGTTTTTACTTAGGGTTCATGGATACAGGCTAAAAAGCGTAATCTGGATTCTTTCTGGAACCCCTACCAAAAAACAAACAAAATTGGTGTGGAGTCCTTCTTGGGGTCATGACACGAGGAAGGAGTTTGGTAGCAAGTATAAAGTATAAAGTCGCAGGGTCAAAACCAAAACAGAAAGGAAAATGAGGGAAAAAAGAGACAGCTTTTGGTTCAAATTCAACATAACCTGTTGAATGCTAAGCTCCATATATCTCAGCATAGGGTCTGTGTGAAATGTGTGTTATACAGTGTGTACCAAAATTAAAGCATAGTCAATAAGTTTAAGTTCATCACTATCGTCTGTCCAAGGAAAAAGGCTGGTTGAGCTGCATTCTGTACCTCTCATCCTGGTCTAGCTGCTGTTGATCTGGATGCCAAAGACTACATAGAATCCTTTCCGTTGCTAATGAAGCAACCGTGTGAGAGGCTAGTAACCTCCCATTCACCAGCACAGCATCCAGCAAATCCTCCAGGGTCAGTGTCTTATGCATAGGAGCCTTACCACCAGTAGCTAGTCTATAAACAGCCTTTTGTTCAACTTCATCCACTCCTAGCTTACTTGCAACAGTGGAGCTTGGCGAGTCTATCGATGATTGGAGATCGACCTTGGCCTCTCTCTCCTTGGCTTGAGGCGTTGTTTCAGTGAAGTATTGTCCATGTGCGTGCTTGAAGCATCCATCCCGGACCTCATAGGCGGACTGTCTCGATAGCATAGCACTGATGAGATTTTTGAGGACGCGCTGGACGGCATGCAAGACGACAGGGACGGTGGAATCTGTGACTCCCTCCAGACCCCATTCCCAGGTCGTCACAAAGACTCTTCCGTGGAGCATTTCAGCATCTGGTAGACAAGCTGCTTTGGTACAGAACTCCATTTTCTCGTTGGTCACAGGCTTTGACACTTCGATGGGTAGGTATTGCATAGGATCACTGGGCATAAAGCGGTTCTCAAAAGTAGCTCTTACAATGGCTTTCTTCTTCTTGGTGCTCTTGGCCTTCTTTACCACCTTGCTCGGTGCAGAAGTCAGTGGCGTAACAACTGGGATAGTTCCTTTCGCAGCATTGGAGTCATGGATGAAATTAGCAGTCTGGCACTTGGTAAAGATTGCAACCATAAACTCATTATGCAGGTGGACACTCCTTTCTGTCAGTAGTCGCAGAGCTTCATTATCAAAATCATCCTTGTCCACTTTCTGGCGATACCACTGTTTCATTATTGTCCAGTAACCAGATATATTTTCCCCAAGGGCATCCTCCAGATTTTTCCTGGCTTGCTTCAGCTCTGCATTCAATGCATTCATTGCCATGGTGTAATGTTTTCACAGCCCGCAATCCCTGTAGTGAGAATTTAAGTGACAAAAGAGAAAAAGGTATATTAATATGGTTACAGTCTGTGTATGGATGGGGAAGGTTGATAAATGTCAGTTTTATTAAAGATTTCCCCATAAATTAACAGACAGTTATTTCTGTCTACTAGTACTAGTACATGTACTACTGGTATACTGTACTCGTCTGGTATTACTGTTATTGCTCAAGATGTATAGTAGGGTAGCGCACCCAGTATTCGGTCAGACAGCCATTTCAACAGCTGTAACAATTTTTCAAATAATTAATGAGCCGCGAAACTTGCACAAATCAGGCAGCTTAACAACTTTTCTTAACTCTCAAAATTAAATCAGATATACATGTAGGGCCCCGGAAAGATCTCCAATTTAGCTCGAAATCGATTAGTGTCGCATCACTTTCTGCACTTCCGCGTTCTGTTAGCACATGTGCTAACACGCATAGCCATATGTAGAAGTCTATTGCGAAACAACTTCGTGTGCTGTCGCAATGAATTTAGTATGTGTGTAAAGAGAATCACTTCCGTGTTCACTCCATCGCAGCGAATTTGCAAATGACGCACTTACCGATGTGCAAGAGGTATCTATACGATACCCTTGCCATGCGGTATCGCT
>BEXV01001659.1:15747-25907 GCA_003118195.1 Hemicentrotus pulcherrimus
CCCCCCTGACTGTTATCCTCCGCCAGCAAGCATCAAAATTAAAGTCAAGAGTATCAAACGTTCCATTAGAAGTTGTTACAATGGCGATAAGTAGCCTTGTGACTTACTTTCATCGAGCAAATCTGCTTATACAACCTTGTATACGTTTATGGCCCATAATCTAGATTCACCCCAACCTACTTCATCAAGATGGCACAGAGAGATGACTATTAAACCAAAATTAATTAAAAATAACAAATCTGTAAGACATCATCAGCAACCGAGTTCATAAGAGGGCAATTCTAAGTGCCTTGCAGCTTGTACTGTTTTTAATTTTTAATTCTGATGGACTGTAATCTGGATTCGACCCAACCTACTTCTGTCAGAGTGGATGACCCCCCAAAAAAGGCCTACAAGACATCAATCATCTACCAGAGAGCTTGTAAAAAGAAGATGTTGCTTCCATCTCGTGCTATTCAAAAGATATAATTAAAAGGGGACCATGTACCATCAAAATAATTTGTACAGTTGATAAGATACACTCTTATTACAGAATCACAACAAGGCCATTTATGTGTTGCTGTCCCGCTTGTTAGCTGTCTAGTTTTGTTTTATTTCGTTTGCTCTGTTCTGTTCTTATTGTGGGGATATTCACCCGAACACTATTTATCTGAAGTCACTTCCTCGCTCCACGCGCAAGACATCAATAAAACTTGTTTTTCTCTACTTTTGTGATGCGTGCAATGACGTAGAATTGCATTTTTATTGTCGGGTTAGGCAGCAATATCCAAAGAGAGAAGGGTTGAGCGGGGAATTACAATCAGAAATTCATGGAGAAAATTGTGGGAAATTGTGTAGGAGGAAAGATTGTGATCACGACAAGGGCAACGAGAGATGACTTTTATGAATTTCTAATCTAATTAAAAAGTTAAAAGTGGCTTTTTTGACAATTTTTTTCACCTTTTAAAGTGGCAGGGTCATTGACACTAAGAACTTCAAAGTCTAGAGACTAAAGAAAATAAGTACAATCATCGCCTTTGCATTTTCTGAAAGAAAAGTTCATCTTACTAACTGTATTATGGCTTACCATACTTTAATCTACTTTGAAATAGTTTTCATTTCTTTCATTTTTTTTTTTAAGGACTGCCATTTTCTTGAGATGTGGATTCTACATGAACAGCAAGTATTTTGTCCACATTTTTTTCTTGGCACGCACGCTCGACAAGGGTTTAAGCTTGCATTAAAGCAAGACAAGATAAACGTATATTAATATGAAACTCAGAATTGTGAAGAGCGTAGTAGATGATTGATGGAAAGAATGAATATTTTATTTATTTATTATTTATTTGTTCATTAATTAGATGTACAGTGTATTTCTCTCTCCACATAAGAGGGCGGTAGTGTAGGCTGTTAATACCTGTAATTTACATCCATGGATGACTTCCTTGAAGAAAATAATGATAACATTTCTATTCCAGGTTTTTTGTTTGTTATTTGTGTCATGTAGGCAATCATTAGCAGATTTAACAGTCATTAGAAATTCATAAATGGATTTATGGAACTGGAGTAGCATGTAGATTATAGAAATAACCGAATGATGTCTTACATGTAATTGTTATTTTCAAATAATAATTCTATTTCGGAGCAGACTAAATAAAAAAATATCCTCTGTGAAGCGTCTGGAAGGAAAAAATGGTACTTGATCATATGCTATATGGGATAAAAGACTAAGGATTATTGGAAATTGAAGTCAGACTGCTGGAAGTGAGGGATCTTTTATTCATTTATTTTTTCCGAAAAGGAACATGGTTGTGTCGGCTGGTATGCAGTTCATTAATAATTGACTTCATCATTTATGATTAATTATTTTCCAGAATTTTTTCAATTATTTAAAAAAAATTTATTTAAGTAGCATCATTGATAGGAGGAAAAATAAACTTGTATTAATGAAATTATGAAGCTGCCATAGGAACATGTTGATGTATGAATATGAATATGAATATGAATTGATGCTAATTTCATACTAATAATTCATCCATTTTTGGGGGGAGGAATGTCACTAGCAGTACCACTGAAACTGCATGTTATGTAGATATTATGGATAGAAATTGAAAAGTTGTCACATGTATGACATCATAGAGTTGCCATTTTGAAGAGAAGCTAAGGATTACCTCAGGCTCAAACAAATCCTCATTTTAGGCATTTGGGCAGAATTCTGTGGATTACATTGAAGTCTTGGATAAGAGTTATCGTACATGTGCTACTAGCTAGGAAGAGAGTCTTCCAATGTTAACGTCCTGAATGACTTAATTGGATTCCGAGTGTCAATCACACTTAATTCCATTTGTAAATCAAAGCAATGTTACTGAGGTACTGCCTTGTACTCCCACTTCACCCGAGAGAGAGAGAGAATATATGAATATGAGGACTTTAAAATATAAAGCTAACTATCTTTACCTGAGAGAGTTATGTTCTTAATCCATTCTGAACTCACAGCAAATTATTCAGGGTGTATTACATGTAATCTCTGAAATCCCACTGGTTTAAAGGCATCGTTTATCAATGTTAAATTTGAGATGCACGGCCCTACGTGTTATCAGCGTCTGTGATATGGTGTAATATTGAAGCGCTACAAAAATTGCGCTTCAAAATGATCATGAAGTGCCTCAAAAAAGTTTGTAAAATCTTTGAGTTACATGTACCAGTATTACCATACCGGTAGTCATTTTCCCCAATAGATTGTAGTTTTATGAAAAATTTTGGAAAACAGTTTTTTAAATTTCGATTTCCAATCATAAATATCTTGATAATCAGAGCGGCTTGTAAAATTCATGGGATTTTTTGACTGATCTTAAGGGTTTATGATTATGATCGCAAGCAGCATGAGCTAAATCCAGAATCTAGGCAAAGTTACCCAATTCCTTTAAATAAAATCTAACTATCTTTACTAGAGAAAATTATGTATTTAATCTATTCTGAACTCAAAGCAAATTATACAAGGTTTATTACATGCAAGCTTTGAAATCCCACTGGTTTAATTCTAATTCTAATAAGTAATTTATATACTGTAGTGCATCAATTACTTGCATACAGTACTTCAGTCGGCTTAACAATGCTTTTAATATTACCAGTTCGCTAATGCCCTATTAATGCAAGATTATCTTGTATAAGATATATTGGTATAAGAATTTAGTAAAAGCGATTAAGCCCTGACATATGTAATACAGTGGACTTTTCTAACAAATACCACCAAAAAAAAAAACTCATTATAACAAGGTTATATTTGCTGCTCCTTCTTCTTTGTAAAGCTTTATTATTCAAAGTGTACCAACCCCCTTAAAAATATAATTTGTGTCTAGCTAGTGCATATAAAATCCACCTCAAAACAGTTTACCTGGCATTATATGGGTTTAACAGGTTGGAGAAAATAAAGAATAACCCAAGACCCTGTTCACAGACCTCTAGTCAGACTTGAGTCCCGATGTACCCTCTTTCATGCACGTGTGTACAAGCGTGTCGACCAGTTTAGCTACCCCCAAGTCATGCTTATTTAGAATGTATTGAAACTAGCAATGTCACATTTACAGTTTGTAGCTCATGACTTGAATATACATTTCAGTTCCGATGTGGAATCACTAAGATACAGAGCAAAATATATTTTAGGTGATAGGTGCATCTTAAAGGAAACCAAAACCTTCAGACTAAATTAATTTTATTGTAAAGTTTAAGATATTTAAAAAATATCAGTGAAAATTTGAACAAAATCGGGCAAGAAATAAGGAAGTGAGAGCCTTTTGAAATGACTAGTCACTAGAGGGCGGTATTCAATTTGATGACATCATCGGTAAACAACTATCCATGCCTTTCGTATATAAAATTTCACAATTTTTTTGTTTTCTTCGTTTTTAGGTGTGTTCTTGATCCGACTTCATAATATGTGAAGTAGAATATCATTTTGCATTCTATATCTTGCTTTCAGGGGAGTAGATTATCTCAATCACAAGAAAGAAGGAAAAACATGAAATTTGATGTATAAAAGGCATGGAGAGTTGTTTACCAATTATGTCATCAAATTGAATATCGCCCTCTAGTGACTACTCATTTCAAAAGGCTCTCACTTCCTTATTCCTTGCCCGATTTTGTTCAAATTTTCACTGATATTTTTTTAATATCTTAAACTTTACAATAAAAGTAACTTAGTATAAAGGTTTTGGTTTCCTTTAACCCTGATATATCAGCACATTTCAAAATAACAAAGTACTTTCCTTGGTCCCAAGGAGATCGCTATTGTGAGGTTCCTTTGTACAATGTACTTTTTAAGGGCAAATATACTGCACAAAGCTTTTAGTGTAGATCGTTACATGTAATGTTGCTGTATGTATGGTCAATAACTCGTATTGAACATGTTCAATTATTGTATTCAAATGATCTGTCTGTAGCATCAGTCTTAGAAAACTCACATGAATTTTAGATATTATCATGAAACAGTAGTACATACATTAGTAGCGTGTGAATAGTAATATAATATCTGTAAATCAACCGCATGATTTTGACTGTAAATTTATATATATATACATGTATATCTGTTGAATAAGCTTGCCAATCCTCTCGCACTATGTATATTGTATTTTTGTCAATTGTAAAATCGTGTGTGTATCAATGTTTAACACTCTCCATATGTACCCGCAATAAAGTAAAGAAATACACAGAATTATACAATTGATCATTTATGTTGTGTGTTTATTACAAAATATATATACAAGGAATGCAGTTATGGACTCATTGATCATCATATATAAATATGGTCTGTTGAGAGCAAGAAGTGTGTTACCTCCTTCTTTAATATACAGTTTACGCCCTTTCGGCTCTCAAGAGACTGTTGTTTGTTTGGAGGCAGAAGGACTTTTGAACTCCTCACGTTCATAGACACTTAATACCTTTTGGCTCTTCAAAGGAAAGTCCACCGTAATATTAAATTGGTTTTAATTGAAGCAGAAGAAAACAAGACAAAAAATCAGTGAAATCCATGATATCTGATCGAGATAGCCATTAAGAAAATATACCTTTTGATCAAAATCGAATTTAATAACATTTCTTGCATTCAACAAAGGATAAAATCTGAAGGGTAACATCATATTACGAGAACTCATTGCCAATTTGACTCACATATTTTAAGTATTTAGTGAAAAGTTATAGATTTAAAAACTCCATAACTTTCTTATTCATTGTCCTATTTTTCTCTAATTTTCACTTTTTTATTCTCATATTTCTCTTTGTATTAAAAAAAAACTTATTATCAGGGTGGACTTCCCTTTTAACATATGACTAGTTGGACTTTCAAACTACCTGTAGTCTGTAAAAGTCATCACGGGAAAACATTAATAAGGACTACTGGAGATGGATAGACTTACTAGAGGGGTTCTAGAATGTTTATTTCCTCTTGCGCACAGATAGAAGGGCAATAGTTGAAATGGTTAAGGAGAGAAGTATCCTTAATGTGGCTTCAAAATCACATGTTTGACAGAACCTGATATTTACAAGGAGATCCATGTGAAACAAACCACTGGCAGCAGACATCAAATCCTGTGTACTTTAATGGCTGTGTAGGGATACATCCACAGCGTTCAAACACAACATGTTCTAAAGTTCTTTTGACACTACCAGTAAATGTTCAATACTTTGACATCAGACAGCAAATTCCTCAAAGTAGCATTAGTTCTGGCCTTCTTGCGACACTGAATTCCGGAGCATATATATAACCATGTACAGATACATATACATTACATCCACAAGAATCCAAATACAGGATTTAAAGGGGTGGGTCGTCAGTTTCCATGTGCAGAAGGCCATAATTCGCTGACACCAGACGTGGTAAAAATACCATTAATAGGAGTACAAATCTGCACACAGCAAATCCGTAGGCCAATCAAGAATTGTCCCCTAGTCTCTCGGAGAGTCTTCGGGTGAGAGGAACGTAAGACAATGACTTAACCAAATGGGGGAATGGGAGGAAAATGCAAAGCATTACATAAGCCCTGTTGGTCATAAAAGTGAAGGCTGATTCTGGTGATTGACAACACCTGTTATACACCTGAATGGTGTCACCATGAGAGCTCCCTACTATGTGTCTTTAAGTCCTTTTGAAACTAGAATGTTAGCATCAGACGTCAAATTTGTCAAAACAGATGTTCTGGCCTTCTTCCTCGTACTGCTTCTTGGAGACGGTCAGCTTGGAGAATTCTTTGGACTCTGTCATCGTCTTCCCTCCTTCCCATGCATACGTCACCGGGCTGAAAAGTAAAAATAAAATGGAGAAAAGACAGAATGACAAATCAATTCACAAATTCTTGGCATTGGTATTGATGTAGATACTTCATCACCTGATGTTATTTAGAAAACAAATTTGAAATTCAGGAAGTACTGTTTTTCTGTTTCCTAGCTGAAATTCTGTCAGTTGCCCTCCATATAATAGCAAAATTGGGACCACAACATCATTGGAATATTGAACAAACTTTCGAGTATAATTAAGGGTCCGTTTCCAAAATGGAACGAGTTGACACTAAACAATTTAACATTCAGAGAAGATAGAGCACAATTGATAACATGAACACGTTAGGTAAAAGCTCAGAATAATGTAAAATTGAATAAAATATCATACCTCCCCGAAACACACAACAAAACAATGCATTCCTTAATCAGCATTTCATGCTTACTTTGGTGGAAGCGTGACCTGGACATCGTACTCGACGGGGGCCAGGGACCTGACGTCCATCTCCACCCTCTCCTTGACCCCTGGGAAGGCACAGTTGCCGCCGGTCAGGACGATGTTACGGTAAAGGTGTGGATGCATCTCTGTGTGGAAAGCAAAAATACATGAACATGCAGGTGAAAGTTTTGTAGGCCAATTCACATGTGGGGATAACTTTAAAAAAAAAAATGTTGTTACGGTAGAGGTGAGGATACATTTCTGTGTGAAAAGTCGAATACATGTATGCAGGCCCATTCACATGAGGTGAGGGAAACTTTGAACAAATGTTGTTTCAGCAGAGGTGAGGATGCATCTCTGTGTGGAAATACAATGTACGTTACATATATGCAGACTGGTGATTTGTCTGCAGGCCCATTCACATGAGGTGGGAAAACGTAGAAAATTTGTAATGGCAAACTTTAATGATGATATATTTCTGTGTGAAAAATCAAATACATGTATGCAGACTGGTGAGCCTTTTGCGGTCCTGTTCACATTAGATGAGTAAAACTTGGAAAAAAACGTCATAACGCTAGAGGTGAGGATGCATTTCTGTGTGAAATATCAAATACATGAAGCAATAATCAATTATGAATAAACCCCTGTAGAAAAAACTACATGAGCCTAGTTGATGGGCTTCACTCACATTTCTTTACCTGTAAACACAAATTACAAGTGAGTATGCACATGGCACTACTAAACTTATGGTCTAACAATGCATTTAATCATAAATATTAATAATCATCAAATGTTATTAGACCTTATGCACCATTCTGTTTACCTTTTGGCGTAGCACTGATGGAATGCACAATGGCTTCGCTGATCCCCTTCTCTTGTATACTGATGTCTGAGGGGTGGAAGAGTATCTCCGGGACAGCGAAACGCTCATTGTTCATGCGGACAATCTGCAGTAAAGATGGAGGAAATGATTTCCAAACATTTATAGAAGAATATTCACATTGGCTTTCTAAGTAACTAAACCAAATTACTCCTTACGGCCAATAATATTTCATTGTTAAGATCACATTTGAATTATGTTAATGATCGACACAATATTATTATTTACAGTAAAATACAAGAAAACGTGAAATAAGACTATTATTTTTCTAATTGACATACTGTAGTAGTTCAACGATTACAGTGCAACTCAATGCCATTCAATTCAGTGTTTTCTATCAAGGTATTTCCAATCAATTTTGTATTTCAACTATAATATGTATTTCAGTCAGTAGGGTAGTGATATATTAGAGACTGTACCTGTTCGTTGGGTTTCTGCTTGACGCCATCTTCTTTAACAAAGCCCCTCTTGACCGTGTGAAAGTCTGGAAGGACATACTCCCGACAAACTGTGTTCTCCTTTCCTTTTAACCTGAAAAAAACGATAACAGAGGACAGGTAATCTTTGACCTACTAGGTCATCAAATCTAGTCAGTTTATCACTGTACAATAACAAATTTAGAGGAAGAAAAAAATTAAAGCATTCAAAACGGAGAAATATCAGCCAAAAGAGGGAGAAAAAGACGGAAAAAGAAGAAAAAAGAAGAAAAAAGGTGTAAAGAAAAAAGATTTCTGACCGACCATCCCATGTTTTGGCACATACTTAAAGGGCAATAAAACATCTTTTTCTTGTAGGCCTGATACATATAATTAAGACTAATGGCTTGTAAAGATACGGCACAATAAAATGTTGCGTAGAAGCTGACAATTAATGGCATCTGCGCATAATCACTTAGCAAAATATGTTATAAAATATGAAATGTGAAGTGTTAATACACTTTGAGTCATCATTTTTTTGTTATGCCATGGTTTTACTGCATTCCAGTGCTTGCATTATTTATATGTACAATACATGTATCTATACTTCCTCAATTGTCCTTTTTTCTGATTTCTTATGTGTTTTATTATTGCCAAATAGAATAATAAGAATAATTGTAACAACAACAACAATAATAATAATAATACAAATAATAATGATAATACTAATAATAATGATAGTAAAGTACATCACTGAAGAATAATTCCCATCTAGGGACTCACTTAGCAATCTCCATATCTTTGTAGAACTGGGATGACACGTAGCACACGTCTTCTTTAACCTGGTTCATGACGTATGTCTCATCCATGACGTGCAGCTGACGGTACGAGATGATCTCCTTCAGGTGATTGGTCAAGAGCTTACCCCCAACGTTGACCCTGAAATGACATTTAAGATCAGATTTAAAAAAAATGTTTATTCCTTAGTCAAACTTTATTGGTTGATTTCAGATGATTGGTTCACAGTTTACCCCCCACGTTGACCCTGAAATGACATTAAAAATCAGAATTGTTTTCTTTCTTGTCGTGATCAAACTTTGCTTTGTGATATGACCTAAAATAATGATCATACCAGTGATCGGTTAAGAGTTACCCCCTCAATGTCCTAAAAATGATCATAAATGTGATTAAGAGTTTACCCCTCACGTTGACCCTGAAATGACATTTAAAATCAGAAGAAAAAATGTTCATGCCTTGATCAGACTTTTTTGAACGATTTCAGATGATTGGTCAAAGAGTTTACCCCTGACATTGATCCTGAAATGACATTTAAAATCGGAGAAAAAAATTCTCATGCTTTGATCAATCTTTTCTTTCATATATGACCTATAATAATGATCATACCTGCGATCGGTTAAGAGTTTCCCCCCTCAATGACCTAAAAATGATCATAAATGTGATTGATTAAGAGTTTACCCCTGACATTGACCCTGAAATGACATTTAAAACCAGAAGTACAGTTCTATTGCCTTGATGAAAATATGATGGATATGACCTAAAAAATTGTTATCATTTAACTGTTTTGTCCCCAATGTCGATCCTGAAATGACATTTAAAATCACAAGAAAAAAAAAAAAACTCTCCTGCCTTTCTCAAACTTTGTTGGATATGACCTAAATAATCGGATACAAATGTTTCACCCCCATGTTGTTCCTAAAATGACATTTTGAATCATTTAAAAGAATTCTCATGCCTTTATCAAAATTTGTTGGATACATGACATAAAAAAAACTGTTTCATCCATGAAGAGAAGCTGACGATATCATAATCTCTCTAAAATGACTAGTTAAGAGTTTTTCCACTACATTGGCGCTGAAAAAGAGCAGATAAAATGCTTACAAAATCTGTATGACATGTACAGTGTACAATATTGCAAGAATTAATATGGTTTGAGCTATGACGTTCATGTGGAACAGACAATACAATATAACCTCTCTCATATGAAGTTGATCCTGAAATTAAGATTGGAAGCAGAAATATATTGCCAAATATTTGTCAAACTGTATTTGATATGACCTTATTAAAGTAGTGATGAAAACTGGTTGATGAGCAGCTGAGGATATTCATGTATACCAAAAAAAACTCTCTTTATGAGTTTAATCCCCCCCCCCCCCCCCCC
>BEXV01001660.1:7435-33768 GCA_003118195.1 Hemicentrotus pulcherrimus
CTTTATCTCTGTCTCTCTCTCTCTGTCTTTCTCTCTCTCTCTCTCTCTCTCACTCACACACACACACAGACACACACACACAAGCGCGCACTCATGTCTCTTTCTTGCATAATGTTATTGACTCTTTCTCATTTCCATTACACTTTTCATTGGCATTAATTATCATCAGAACAGGCGTAATTGTATAAATTATTGTTGAGTGATGATCTACATGTTGTTGAACTTGATAAGTGGGGCCTGGTTCTTAGGTCATATCATCTTCTTTTTAACTTTCTAATATACTTGCCTTACAAGTATATCAGAAGTTTATGAGGAAGCCATTTCTTGCATCCACTTCTTCATTATATCAAATAGAAACATTTTGATCAAAATGAATTTTTTTTTCTTAAAATGTATTAGTCATTTATTTTTTAGACACATGATGTTACAGCAATTTGATATCTTGTGAGAAGACAAGTTTCATGCTACATGTTATATAATGTTAACAATAGAAACCTGTTTCAAATATTATTTTCAATATGTTTATCATGCACCAGTGGACAGTTACTTCAGAATGCAAGTACATGCTGTGGATATTTTGATGACTAAGTAGTTAAAACAACTAGGAGCTTTTTATTTCATGATAGTTTGATGGTACCTATTTTCTTAGACTTCAGTAAACTATGGTGTAAATACTTGATACATAGCGCTTAGAGACTTCGGTGGTAAGCGGCTAGCGTTTTATATGTAACGTTTTTATTATTATTATTATTATTACATGAAACAGAAATAATGTTTAGTGCATTTATGCATACCTGACTCTTCTACTAAATGCATAGAAAACACTTTTTTTTATATATCGCTTATTCAGGCATTTAGTCGTATTTTGTATGATTTTTAGAAGCAAATACGACAGTACGATTTTCCAAATTTATACATATATTTTTTTGTGTGTACCATTTTCAATTGCAAAATGCCCATTATGTCCTGTTTAGTATCCTACAAGCATCTCACATTGGCAATTTTGGGAAGTTCATTGCTTCATCAAACGCACCAGTCGTGACGAAATCATGCATATTCCACCAACGATCCATAAAAAATTCTTCCTGTATGTAGGAACTGTAAGAGGCATTGATCCGCGTTACAGTCCATGTTTATTTTTGAGAATACAACTTTCGTCAGTAGAATACAACTTTTGGGATTAAAGAATACAGTTTTTGAACTCTTTTTGTTCGAATTAGACTTGTTCTTGAGATTTGCATTACAGTTTACAATTACCACATAATTTGTAGTTCTATCAAAATGTTATCACGGTATATCATATTTATATTTAGTTCACTATTATACAATTGTTCATGCTGCAGATTTAAATATTACAAAATGTATGAACCTACATTTTGTTAAAATTTGCAAATGATAATTTGTTGTCAGCATGTAATATTTGTTACAGTGAATAAAGAGATTAATTACTGCATGCCTTTGTTCTAATCTACTTTCCAATACTAATTTGGCTCCAGTGTCTAAAATGTCCAACTAAGACATTGCATAAGGAAGAATATACAATATTTAGAATGCATGGATTAATACATCACTCACATAATGTATGTATGGAGAGAGAAAAGGTAACACAAAATACACTGAAGCAATACAATAGGTAAGTTAGACACAAGACAGTGAAACAAAATAATACACATGAAAAACACAATATAATGCCTATGGAATACATTTTTTGAAGGGATTACATATTCAATAATGCTTTAACAGAAAGTAAATTATGAAATTTAATAATGAAGCAATATAATACATTTGAAACACATGTTATAATGCCAATGAAATACATTTTTTTTTTAATGATTATTTATGAAATGATGCTTTAACGGAAGATAATGATGAAATTTGATTAATTTTCTTATGTAAGAAAGAATTATTCAATAAACATATATATTGGATATGAGTAAATATTTTACAACATTTAAGTCTGTATTGATGATTTGTTAATTTTTCAAAATCAGAAGCCCATTCAGCGTTTTGGTTATAAAATAATTTTTAAAATCCTCATCATTATCATCAGACTCTTTTTAGTTTAATTAATACACAGAGTTAACAATGCACAAGAACTTCTTGGCAGATACTAATCATTGACCAGATTGCTCAGAATGTAAGGAACTTCAGGCAAGGACAAGTTTGTATAGAAAGCCTTGATTTCAGCATTCCTTCTGATATTTACTCTTAATTTTAATGGAAACATGGATGGATTATCAGAATACATTGTATATGCCAGGTGTATCTTAAAGGGATTGGGTAACTTTGCCTCAGATTCTGAAACAAAATCCTGGATTTAGCTCATGCTGCAATGATAATTATAAACGTTTAGGTCAGTCAGGTACCCTATGACTTTTACAAGCTGATCTAGATATTTATGATCGGAAATCGGAAATCAAATTTTGCGTTCTCCTAACGGTTTGCACTACAGTCTATTGGGGGGAAACAAGTATAATAAGACCGGTCACTCAAATGTTTAACATTGTTAAATGATACCTTTAAAAAGAGTCCTGGGAAGAGGTGAACAATAATTAGTGAGCTTTATCATTGTTATTATGCAAGTTTGGAAGATCGTCAGATAACAAATTGTCCCTGAAAAGCATGGCTCTTCAAATGCCTTCATATTCTAAATATAGCATGAGACAACATAAAAATCGTGACAGATTTTTATGCCACATGTTCCTGTATTCCTATATACATATTTCTATGTACAGTTATTGTAACTTTACCAAGACTGGGCCAAATTTCTTGTCAGTCTGATCAATTCCACACCATTTCTTTCACAATGCAATCGCATGACCAGATTTCAACTTTCTCTTTAAAGGGACTTGGTACCATTGTTCATATGAGAGAAAATGGTGCTAAGGTAGTGACTTCAATGCTAGATGTACACTTAAAGATAATCTGAAAGTTTGAGTGAAAACAGACCATTATCAATGATATAAATTGGGAAAAACTGATCTGATCGATACCTTAACTCTCGATCCAAACTATGTTCTTACAATTTAATTACATTTTAGGTGGATTTAAATCGTCACAAAGCAACGAGTTGGCTCTATATACCATTCCAGACATTTACATGTAAGTGTTGACAGATTTGTTAAAGCCTGTCTTACAGGTATGTCTTATTTTCATGGAAAAGCGGTTTGGAAAATTCACAAAAATGGTTGGGAGAATTTACTGTTAGAGGGTGTTGCACAGTGACACCTTCCTAGAAAACCATAAATATCTTTGTGGTTTGAGAATTTTTTTCAGGATTTTTTTGCATGTTAGAGGGTTGGTACGATACCATTTCATACAAAAACTACGCATTTTTTTTATCAACCTTCAACAATGTTAGAGTCACTGTAAGTACAAGTACAAAAATATACCACATTTCGTTACAATTCTGATAAGTTAAAATTTGATTTATCATAATCATCTGAGAAGTATAGAAAAGCCCTTACAGTATTTACATTTCATACATTTAAACATTTTTTTTTTTAATTTTTTTTTTGCATATTTTTTCATAAGAATATTTTTGCATTTAAAAAGTGGCTACATTATTTTCAGTACATTTTCATAATTAATCATCAGAGTTAGTTGCATACTATAAAGAAAGCTTTTGCAAGGCATGTCGTATGTAACATGCAAATAAGGTTATATTAGAACACTTCAAGAAAGAAAGACATACTCTTCTTGGATTAGGTAACTTTGCCTCAGATTCAAAAATAATCCTGGATATAGCTCATGCTGCAATCATAATTATAAACCTTTAGGTCATACATGAATCCCATGACTTTTACAAGCCAATCGCCTGTCTGATAATCAAGATATCAGTGATTGGAATTTGAAATTTTAGAATTTGTTTTTTTACGTTTTTTATAACATGTACCGGTATGGTAAAACTGGTCACTCAAAGATTTTTACTTTTTTGAGGCACTTCATGATCATTTTAAAGCGTTTTTTTGTGTGTGTGGGGGCTTCAACATTGCACCATATCACAGACGCTGATGACATGTAGGGCTGTGCATCTCAGATTTAACATTGTTATAGAAACGATGCCTTTAAAATAAATATAGAAGAAAACAAATAGTATGGCATAATTTTTTGTTGAACTATAATATAATATCTCTTGTGTCATGAAATTCAGGGAAACTTACACATATAATAAACCCTACCAGAATTTTGAAAAAACAGACTGGGCATGATGCTCATCCTCGCAGCTAAGGCCCCATAGGATCATTAGTTATAATTAAAAAGTCACCGTCTCTCAGCCATGAATTGCCTCTGTAGATTTGACACTCCACCTTTGCAAAATTTCGCCAGAAAGTAAGTACACTTCATATGAATGGTACTTGATAATCCTTCATGAGAAGTTTCTTCAGGTACAAGGTGACCCTGGAGAAATCAGTTGTCCTTTACACATTAATTGAACGCCATTGACGTGTCTGTGCGTGTGGCTATTTAGACATCAGTAGCTTCTTCCTCGTAATGCAACTCATCTTCAGGAGAAGGCATACATGTAGACTGTGGGCTGGCTGCTGAATGGAGGTCTATAAGATCTGAGGGTGTGCTTCCCTCGCCAGTGTTTGAGGCTTGAGAATCATTTGATGTGATTTGAGATGAGGGCTCATCCTGATTCCTGCTGGCAGAAGACTGAGGAGGCACTGAAGAGTGATCAGAAGTAGTTGAAGATGGTAGCTTGTTGCATCCGATACGGTTGAGAAGTCCTGAAAACTTGTCCTGTAAATCTTTCTGTACACTCAGAGGTATAAAGGTTTTTGCACTTATAATGAGAACTAGAACAAGAACAACCATCTGAGCGATATCCAGTCTGTTGTTTTGAGTGTCCAACTTTGATTTCACATCTTCCAGTCCTTCATGTATCTCACTCAATTGATCACTGATCTTCACAGCTCTCTGAATGGACCCTTTTGTATTATTTGCTAGTTGTGATGATAAGTTTAAAAGATGATTGTAAATTTTCTTTAGCTCTGCTATTTCAGAAGCCGAAGCATTAATCAAAACACTCATGATATTCAACTGATCTGTAAGTGTAACGTTACCTAGATCTCGCTCCGTTGTGTCATTTATTCTTGGAGGCTTAATGATGCAGTTGCGGCTGTGAACATCAAACCATATGAAGTATTCTGATATGAACTGCCCTCCTTCAAAATTGATCTCCATGTAACACTCAAATTCATCTTTGTGTTGTATGCCAGAGTTCCATAACTCGTAGGTCATGGTGTTTCCTTGGAAGGAGATTCCAATTGTCCATCGGCCGATGTGTTCGTCTCCATAATGGAACTGACCTGATGCAACGGGTCCCTTTGAAAATTGGTAGTCCTCGTCCAAAAAAATAGAGACATTTTGAGGGATAATGTCTGGACCAACTATCAATGTCATGTTTGTATAAACACCATCTCCAGGACACACTTTCCTAGTCTCTCCATATCTCAGTACACAGTTAGGCATTGATTCATTCTGGCTGCATAACGTCTGGCTGTAAGCACCAAATATCATCATAAAAATCAGTCCCACAATGACAATATTACTGCCACAAGATGATCTTTTGAATGTTGAAGCATTCCAAATATCATAAAAGGGATCCATGATTGTTATCTAAAAAGTAAATTTCTCACCCAACGATAATGCCCTGCAGCCGTGAAGATCATGTGTACGTGGCATTTTTTTTTTTATTTGCCCGTAGGTGGCGGTACTTGTATGGATGGGGTCTAAATAACTCTGAGTCTCTGAACCAATTCAGCTTTGAAACATCAAATACAAAATATTCAATTAACAATAATAGTTTATAATATAATTGATTCGCATAAATTGTGACAACTTAATCACAACAACAACAAAAAAATACATATACATAATTGAAAACTTAAAAATATGGAGGTAAATCAAAGAATCAAGATAAATGTAGAGGTCAATCATGAGCATGATGCTTGAGTCAATGATGATAATAATGATAATAAAAATAATAATGGTGATGATGATGACGATGATGATGATAGTAATGATAATTATGATAATAGTTATAACAATGATGATCATGATTATGATCATGATGACAATATGTCTTTTGTACTCAGTGTAGCTTTAAAGAGAAGGTTGAGTTGTGGGAAGAGGTGAAAAATAATTCGTGAACTTTATCATTTTTCATTATGCAAGTGTGGAAGAACATCAGATAAGACATGTTCCCTAAAAAGCATGGCTCTTCAAATGCCTTCATATTCTAAATATGTCATGTTTATCGTAAAACTCGGGGGGGGGGATTTTTTCGCCACGTGTTCGTGTAGTCCCATATACATCTTTCTGTGTACAGTGTTTGTAACTTTACCAAATTTCTTATCATTTTGATGATTCCAGAACCTTGCAATACACGCAAATTCTTATATGCTAGATGATCAACCTTTTCTGGTCGATTCCACGCCGTTTCTTTCACAAAGCAATCGCATGACCAGAACTCAACTTCATCTTTAACAGTACTGTTCTCCCTGAGGGTCCTGCAATTGTATTATTACCTTGGCTAAAGCCGAACCGACCGTGATAAGGTTCTCAAGCATGAAGGGAATGATGATAGTAATGATAATTATGATAATAGTTATAATAATGATGATTATGATCATGATGACAATATGTCTTTTGTACTCGGTGTAGCTTTAACAGTACTGTTCTCCCTGAGGGTCCTGCAATTGTATTATTACCTCGGCTAAAGCCAAACTACCGTGATAAGGCGATCAAGCATGAAGGGAATCTCTTCCTCTCCCATTTAATACACCTGGGTGGAATGTGACAATCGTAGATTAATGTCTTAGTGCCCCAGCGGGACTCGAACTGTGAACCATGTGATTCACAGTCCAGTGACCTATCCACAAGACCAAGACACATCAACAGTATATGATATTATCCACTGTTTCTTATAAAATAAAATGAAAGTCTATTCATTAATTTTGTTTCATGATAAGATAAAAGTAATTTTTGGTATAGAATTATCCATTTTTTATTCAGTTAAAGGACCAGTCAATAAAAATGAAAGCATTTATTTACTTTGAAATCAAAGAATTTAAGCACACAAAAAAGAAAAAACATTATTAAAGAATAAAAATAAGGATCTTAATTTTAATTAAACAAACACATACTTGCACTCTTCATTTTTGTTTAGACTATTTTTCTGCAAAGATATATGTTTTCATAGATGTATCTGTATCTCTTATTCATTAGAAACATATTGTTACTTGTGGCTACCTTCATAAACATTAAACAATCATGATAAAGAAGTTTTTGTTCATTTTTGTGTACAAGATATAGATAAAGAGATTATGTTATATGAAACCAAGGAGTTGCCAATTTCTTTTTGATTGATCATATTTAAAGATAAATGATTTCCCCCCTCCCCCCCCCCTTTTGGTTTTCAGATTTCCATCCCTGTGTTTCTTTCATTTTTAAAGGCAATTTGATATCAGAATTTACTTTTTGAAACAAACCAGGGCCCTGTTGCATAAACCTACCACAAATGGTAACTTTGACATCAATATTAACTACGATGGCAACATCACTCACTGACAAAAGCCAATCAAATCAAGGTTTCCATTATTGGCAAAGTTTCCATCGATGACAAGTTTTATGCAGCGGAGTACAGTAATACTTTGGGTAATCTGCTTTGAAATTGTGATGTCACAACAATCATTTTCTCATCAGTCATTGATTACAAAATGAATTAATGTGTCATCATATGATTAATAACAAGAATTGTGTTTTATGATTTTGATTGACTTTCTTGAATAAAATTTCAAAACATTTTTTGTGTGTGATTTGTTTTAATATCGATCTTTAACGATGGTATATGCAATTTATATATTTAATACAAAATTTTATATAGCAGGAGAACTTTGATATGTACTGTACTTATACATGGCTGTTTATACATGTTTTTTTTTTTTAATCCCAAACAATTCACAGTAAATTTATCTTGGAAAATATCAAAATTTACTGATCTCACAAATAAACAGGCAGAAAAATCCTAGAAAGTGACCTGTAAGAACCTTTGTAGAAACAATAAATGTTTTGAAAGTGGCATGACATGTAGCTATATAAAGCCTTAAGTAATAGTGAATAGACATGGTAATAATACTTAATAATAACAATACAACCAATACAATTGTACATTCTAATTGTATTCAAATAAAGACAACTTGAATGTACAATATAGAAACTGTATATGTAATATTTTTTTTAAAGAAGGTTTTCTGATGATTACAAAATTCTTAACCTTTTCAGTTTCTTCAATTTTAAAAAGTGCTAAAAAGTTGTCTGCTCAATTATCTTTGGACATATTGCAGTTGATGTAAAATTTCCCTGTATTGATATAACAACTTTCCTTCTTGTAGAACCTGACTATGTTTATTATAATCACTGTTATCACTATGATTTTCATTAAGTTCAATGGGATATCTGGAGCAGAGAATAAATTTTTAAAAAAATGAGATCTTTGACAAGTCATTTGATATTGGTCATCTCAATTTTACATTGCTGCTCATCATCTGTGGATGGACGTCCATTGGTATACTTCTGTATCGCATCTGGGATCTTAGGGTGCTCGTCTGACGGATTGAGATTAAGCAATGACTCTGTGTCTTCCTGGAGAAGTTGTTTTGCTTCCTTGTTAGGGGAGGGCTCGTCTTGATTCCTGCTAGCAAGGCTGGAAGAAGACTGGGAACGCATTGTAGAGTGTTCAGAAGGATTGAGATTGAGCAATGTCTCTGTGTCTTCCTGGAGAAGGGGTTTTGCTTCCTTGTCAGAGGAGGGCTCGTTTTCATTCCTGCTGGCAAGGCTGGAAGAAGACTGAGAACGCACTGTACAATGATCAAAAGGAATGAGATTGGTCAATGTCTCTGTGTCTTCCTGGAGAAGTTGTTTTGCTTCCTTGTTAGGGGAAGGCTTGTCTTGATTCCTACTGGCAAGGCTGGAAGAAGACTGAGAAGGCACTGTAGAGCTCACAGAAGTACTTGAAGATGATAAATTGTTTAATCCGATATAGTCTAGAAGTCCTGAAAACTTGTTCTGTACTCTTGGTGGAATAAAGATTTTGGCAGTTAAAAGGAACAGGAGAACAAGAACGGCGACTTCCATTTTGTTGGAGGTATCCAGTCTGTTGTTTTGAGTGTCCAGCTTTATTTTCACATTTGCCAGCCCTTCATGCATCTCACTGAATTGATCACTGCAGTTCACAGCTCTCTGAATAGGTTTGTCTGTTTTTCTTACTAGTTTTGATAACAAGTGATGTAAATGAGAGTTTATTTTCTTTTGCTCTGCTACTTCAGAAGCCAAAGCATTAATCAAGGCACTCATGTTATTCAACTGATCCACATTGCATACTAGATTTAGCAGTGATGTGTCCTTGTCAGTTACGGAAGGTTTAGTTGGAGGGATGCACTTTTCAACACGAAACCATTGAAAGGGATCAGACTGGAACATCTGACCTTCAATGTCCAGTTCCAAGTGACATAAAAACTCATCCCTGAATTCTATCTCCACATTCTTTACCTCATATATCATGGTGTCACTGTCAAACATGATTTTAATCTTCCATCGTTCAACACGTTCGTCTCCATCATGGTCCCGTCCAGCTACGAGTGACCCACGTGAAAATTCCTGATCACTAACTAGAACTTTGACATGTGTCAGTGTTAGTTCATTCATGATGACGTGAGGCAGTCTTAATGTGATGTTCGCAGATGCACTTTGTCCTACACAGACCTCTTGCGTCTCAGGATATCCTAACATACAAGGCAGCTGTGTTTCCTGTTGGCAAACATGGATTAGCCTCATTGGTAGGGTACTGCCGTCGAGTAACGTCACAAATATTATAAGTCTAACGAGAACTGCAAGGATGTTTATGGAGATCATGATTTCCTGGGTCTACTTGCAGCATTGATTTTGAGAAACAGGAAAATTCACTTTGCTTTTCTACAATACTTGGCAATAACAAACAGAAACAGTACGTGCGCCACAATGTCCCCACTTGTCATACTTTGCATTGTACGCTTAGAATGCTTGATGTTGTTTTGAGAATTCTTTCTTTCCAATGTTGTCTTCTTGGTAGAACCATATTAAAAATGAGAACTAGATTTAAAACAAGGCATTCACCCTCCATATATCTGCAGCATAATGTACTATCAAATGACAGCAGGTGCCCAATCACAGATGTTAAGGATTCTAATCATGAATAAACCATCATTGATAAGCTGATAAAATTTCTGGGACATACCAAACTGCGATTGCCCAATATTTGCAAGAGGCTTTTAAGGGTTATTAATAAGTATTTGCATTATCTTACAGTTACAAAGGGCATGGTTCAAACAGTGTTTATTCAATGAATATGTTTCTTGAAAGTTTGATTGCCTATTATTATCAGACATTGAGATGGTTGATTATTGTTTTTATTGTTTTACCTGTCAAGAAAGCATGTATATGATTGTAAGTAAGCAACCAGGGGACCATGGGCTTGAAGTTCTCTCCGAAGGACTTGGTAATGAGGATTAATTCCTTACCAAAGGGCACAAGCACATTTACTTAGTTTCGAACCTGGTAAGGTTACAAGACCATGCACTGCTCTGAGATATACATATACATGTATATCGATTTTATCTTGCTCCTTATTAAGGGTTGTTTTACAATCAGGGTACACACTTTGTCTCACTTGGGGTAAAAAAAAAAGTTCCTTTGATTCTTCTGAATTTTTGTTTATGTGTTGTATATAAGTTACTGGTAAAGTCTGTAAAATTTCAGGGCTACAAGTGTCAAACTTCTTTTTCTTAAAGCATTAAAACCTGTCCTTAATGCAAAAAATAGGGTCAAGTGTCACCTGATGACATTCTGCNTATCGCTTATTCAGGCATTTAGTCGTATTTTGTATGATTTTTAGAAGCAAATACGACAGTACGATTTTCCAAATTTATACATATATTTTTTTTGTGTGTACCATTTTCAATGGCAAAATGCCCATTCTGTCCTGCAAAGTATCCTACAAGCATCTAACATCGGCAATTTGGGGATGTTCATTGGTTCATTGAACACACCAGTCGTGACAAAATCATGCATATTCAGCCAACTATCCATAAAAAATTTTTCCTGTATGTAGGAACTGTAAGAGGCATTGATCCGCATAACAGTCCGTGTTTATTTTTGAGAATACAACTTTTGTCAGTAGAATACAACTTTTGGGATTAAAGAATACAGTTTTTGAACTCCAGAGGTTGGCAGGTCTGCTTATTTGTTCGAGTTTGACTCGTTCTTGAGGATTTGCATAACAATTACAATTACCACATAATTTGTAGTTCTATCTAAATGTTATCACGGTATATCATATTTATATTTAGTTCACTATTATACAATTGTTCATGCTGCAGATTTAAATATTACAAAATGTATGGACCAACATTTTGTTAAATTTTCAAATGATAATTTGTTGTCAGCAAGTAATATTTGTTACATTGAATAAAGAGTTTTACAACTGCATGCCTTTGTTCTAATCTACTTTCCACTCTTAAATATACTAATTTGGCTCCAGTGTCTAAAATATCCAATGAAACAATGCATAAGGAAGAATATACAATAGGAAGCATGGATTAAACATCACTCACATAAAGTGTGTATGAAGGGAGAAAGGTTACACACAATACAGAGGAGCAAAATAATACATTTGAAAAACACAATATAATGCCGATGGAATACATTTTATACATATAAAATGATGCTTAAACCAAAGATAATGATAACAACTAATGATGGTCTTATGTAAAAACAATTATTTAATAAACATATACATTGGATCAATTGGATATGAGTAAGTACCTACAAAAAATTAAGTCAGTATTGTTTTTTTTGTTTAAATTCTACAAAATCTAAAGCCCATTCAGCATTTTAGTTTTTTTAAATCATCATTATCATCAGACATCTTGGGAGTTTAATTGATACATTAGATTTAATATCCATGTATGTAAAACTTCTGGACAGATACAAATCTTT
This sequence comes from Hemicentrotus pulcherrimus, assembly GCA_003118195.1. NCBI lineage: Eukaryota > Metazoa > Echinodermata > Echinoidea > Camarodonta > Strongylocentrotidae > Hemicentrotus > Hemicentrotus pulcherrimus. Next base: position 19,478 of record BEXV01001660.1, read on the forward strand.
GACTAGACCGCTATGTAGGGAACTTCAGTTTTTTTATAGAAAATCTTGATTTAGCATTGTTTCTGATATTTACTCATTTACTCAATTTCATTGGAAACATTGACAGATTATCAGAATATATCCCACATGTTTCTTAAGTACTAGTACAGAAAGTATGACAAAGTACTACATTTCATTGCAATTTTTTCCTTTTTTTCTTCTGAGAAATTAAAATTAGAATATATCATCTGTTTGTAGTCAAAAAGCATTAACTCATATACTTTATCACAGAGTCTTTGCCTTTGTAGCCCCAAAACAGATGATATAATTGATCAAAAAACTTTGAGTATTCATAATACATGTAGTTTAATCACATACTACAGAGGCTCCATCTGTCGAGAAGTATGGAAAAAACCAAGAAGAACCAAAAAAGAATGCATACAAACAAAGAAAACACTGACAAGGCATGGTCTTCATCTTCAGAGCCAAGGCCCCATAGGTTCTTTAGTTAAGTCACCATCTTTCAGCTATGAATTGCCACTGTAGATTTTACACTCGGCCTTCGCAAATTTCGCCATAGGTAAGCTTCGCATGTATGGTACCACTAAGTTCTTCAGGTACAGGGTGATCCTGGAAAAGTCAGTTGTCCTTTTCACATCGATTCTTGAACCTCATCTTGAGGAGGCAGTGAAAGGATGGACTGTGCCCTGACTAATGAGTTTAGTTCTGTAGGAATTGACGGTGTGCTTCTCTCATAAATGTTTGGGACTGGAGGATATTTTGAAGACGGTAGATGGTTGTTGATTTGTGCTCGTGGTTGTTTCCTTTTACCAGTAAGCATGTATAGGAATGTTATAACCCCAATAATAATTATTGTTATTATTAGAAAAATATTTGATCCCCAAATTTGATGCAGCTTATTTTTCATCCATTGATCACTTGAAATGGTAAAGTTGTTTACGGCCTTCATAGCTTCTACTACATCCGTTAAGCCAGACTGAAAGAGAGTGTTTGTTGTCTTCAACTCCTTCAAATCTGAAGCCAACAAATTTATTGATACCGTCAAATTTTTTACAGCCTTCATAGTTTCTACTCCATCCGTTAAGCCAGACTGCAAGTGAGTGTGTGTTTTCCTTAGCCCTGCCACATCTGAAGTCAAAGAATTCATTGATGCCCTCAACTGATCTAACTGTTCTGTAATGTTATCCAGATATTGCTCTGTTGTATAATTGGGAGGCTTAGGGGTGCAGTTGCTGCTGTCAACATGAAACCATTTAAAGTTTTTTGATACGAATTTCTCTCCTTCAGTATCGATCTCCATATGACATTCAAACTCATCTCCGGATTCTGTTTGAAGATTCCATATCTCGTAGGTCATGATGTTTCCTTGGAAGGAGATTTTATTTGTCCATCGGTCGATGTGTTCATCTCTATAATGGAACTGACCTGATACAATGGCTCCCTTTGAAAATTGGTAGCCCAGGACCATAATAGTGATATCGTCAGGGCTGATGTTTGCATCAACTATAAATGTCATGTTTGCATAGGCATGATCTCCAGCACAGACTTTCATAGTCTCTCCATATTTCAATACACAAGGTATTGATTCATTCCGGCTGCATAGCGTCATATTTGGAGCAGTGCGTGCCCCAAATATCATAGAAATCAGTCCCACAATAACAACAATGCAGCCACAAGAAAATCTGTTGAACGTTGCAGCATTCCAAATATCATAAAAGGGATACATGATTGTTATCTACGGTAAAAGGTTAATTTCTCACCCAACGATTATGGCTCAATGCCCTGCAGCCTTGCCGTCGGTGTGCATTGTATAGAGGGGGTCTGAATAAATCTGAACCAACTCAGCTTTAATACCAGATTTAAAACAAGGCATTCACCCTCAAGATATCTGCAGCATAATTTACTATCAAATGATAGCCGGCGTCGATCCAGTCACAGATCACTTTTATAATCACTTTTGCGATGTTTAGGATTCTAGTAAGGCATAAACCGTCTTTGAGGCATTGTATTTTATATACTGACAACTTTCTGGGACTTACCAAACTGCGATTGCACAATAAGGGAATTCACATGTCGACTTGCGGGTCGCAAGGAGCTTTGAGGGTTAATCTTTACAAATATTTGCATAGACCAGTTACAGAGGGCATTGTTAAAATGGTATTTGTTTCTTTCAAGTTTATTTGCCTATTATCATCAGACTTTGATATACATGTAGTTGATAATCCGGCAACAGCGACAGCGTCAACATCAAAAACTTAACCTAATAATGTATTAAGTTTTTTAATATTTGATATGATTTTGAAAGTATAAATTCTTAGTCAATGAAACTTAGACTATAGGGTTAAAAGGGTATCACCAATCATATGAGTAGAATTTCAGGTCACAAAGTCAAGGTCAAAGGTCATTTCAGGTCAACAGACTTAGACTATGTTGTGGCATCATATTTTTGATATAATTTTAAAAGTATAAGTTCTTAGTCAATAAAACTTACACCACATGATAATCAAGTATTCACAATCATGTGAGTAGAATTTCAGGTCACTAGGTTAAGGTCAAAGGTAGTTTTAGGTCAACAAACTTAGACTTAGTTGTGGCATAAACATCAAGATTTTGAATTTTTAGCATATTTTCAAAATTGTTTGTTCAAATTCCATGAAACTTGTACCCAAGGGTTATCAAGTATCACAAATCAATTGACAAATCAATTTCCAGGTCACAGGGTCAAAGGTCATTTTAGGTCAGTAGACTCTGGATTATGTTTTCGCAACTTAAAATCAGAATTAATAAATCTATTTTTGTTATTTGTTTATATTTCATTCAAGTTATCCTTGGTACAAATAATAGTAAATAATGCATCTGATGATTCTTAGTCAATATTCACTTCAAAATTCAGAGGAGTTCATTTTGGGGGGCCTGCTAAGATTATACCCCAAGCACAATAAATAAATCATTCAATTATTAGTAGTAATTTTCAAAAAGAAAATCTTTCATGCACTATATTATATANTTATTATCAGGCCTGATAGTTACAAGTTTTTAAGAATACTTAACCATATATCAGTGTTTTGGAGATATTACATGCTTTACAGCATCAAAAATAATGTAAAAATGTCGAAAACCAATTGAATATGTTAAGTATTGGCTGAGATATGACCATCTGAATAAATAGATGTATAGGAATTCAGTGTCATATTGCTCTGGCTCGTAATGTTACTTCAAAATCAGTGTGAATATTAACCAAAAACAAACATTATCTATTGCACATGAAAAAACAATGTTAGGTCTATTTAATAACATTAGTTGGTTTCAAAATGTGGCTCTTCTAGAAGGAGTGCTGATAAAAAATGTCACTTTTTCGGAGAGGACACTTTTTGACACACCCCTGACAAACAAATTTGAAACGTGCATTTACCAAAACTGAGTTAGTGTGGGAAAAATTGATATCATAATTTTGTAGGATATTAGTGACTCTTTTCAAGGAGGAACAATTCATGGAGTGCGGTCGTACTTAAAATTATTACACTGGTTTCGGAGAGGACATTTTTTGACACATTTTGCACCTCATTTCTGGTGCGAAGTCAAAATTTGTAGATTTGCCAAAATCTTACACCCAATTTAGATCTTACATAGACCCGTTGGAAGAGCTAATTCTGATAGTTGATAATGTTTTTTGGGATTGTATGTCAGATATGCACATGTTCAAACTTTGCAAAAAGTGAAATGAGACAGCGAATATGTGAAAAAAACGGCACATAATTACATATTTTGAAAAGTAGTTGCTCGTTTCAAACAATTTCTTCGCAGTTGTAGATTGATCTAAGGGTGCAAAATAGTTGACCAAGAAAGATTTTCCTTGGCTGTTCATTGTTTTTGTTTTAACGGCCATCAAAGTGAGTTTTTCTATTGTGTACCCTGATTGTAAAACAACCCTTAAAAGTATATCATACACAGTGGGTCTTTAAAAACATGTTAGTGATACCGATTATTCTAATCCCTGATAGGATCTCTGTCTTGGTAATACAAGACTCTATCCCCAAGCACATCAAAAATGATCTCATAAAATTATTATTTTAATTATTTTGTGAAAGTTTTGTAAAATGGTTACTGAAAATCTTGCATGCACTATATTGAATGATAATAATGTTAATGTGATATGTAGTTGTATTGATTTCAACAGTATCCAGTAATTCTTCAGTAATATTGACAATCAGCAATTTAGTCCTGTTCTCTTTTCTCATTCTTACAGGTGCGATTTTTCATTCTGGATGAAGCAGTGAGTATCTTGATTATTTCCCAACCACTTCATGAAATTCTTTTTTTTTTATAGTTGTAGCCCCATCTATTTTGTTGTCATTAGCCCCAAATTATATTAATTTAAGTGTGATATGTCGACCTACAACAATGACACATCCCGTTTAACACCAGTTAGAGTTGTTTGTTATCTTTCTTTGTCTTTAGGTCTCCAAAAATCTCATTGTTCGTCAAAAAACTTGATTGTTAAATGAATTTAAAGATATAAAAGGCAGGACACACACATGTATAAAAGCATGAAATTGTAATCAGTTATGATGAACAGGAATAATAGTTCTATTCTTTTTGGATAATCTGTAATAAAGCTAATCTTGAGCTCTGGTATGGGAATCGTATTTTGAATAAAAAATTGCTATTATTTATTCTGGATTGTTTATCCAGTCGTAGATTGGTTGTTTAAACCAATGAAATAAAAACAAACCCACAAAAACTCAACGGGCATCATCTCGCTAGAAACCACATCTTCCATTTGCACATGGTGTCAGGCCTACTTACCCAGATTTCCTTTTCTTTCTATGATGCTCATTACTCAGCCACTATGCCCATTACTTAGTCCCTATACATTATCTACCAAAATTAGTTGGCACATGTCATTTATTTGTAATTTTGAACATTCAGTGTAAGTTTCTTTGGATTCTGTGAGAATGTATTTTCTATATTCACCGGAACTCAAGTTAATCTTTAATTGGTATAAATATTTCTCTCTTTGTAGGATGGCCTCTTGTCTGCTGGCTATGGAGCTCAGATAACACGTATGTGGGAACAGATTCCTAAGATCACAAATGATGGAAAGAGACTTCAGGTATAGAACTGGGCCTTGTGCCTTGGGCACTCCACAGAGTGGATTTGTCGCTGAATACATCTTACATTTATTATTATTTTGTTTATTATTATTACCTCGAAATGTTATTACTAGGGCATGGGATTATGCAAACGGTTTTAATTCTCTTTCTCTCTCTCTCTTTTTGAACGGAACATTACATGATTTTGAAATGACATGTACATACCTCTCATTTTGACCCTCCATGGTGGTTTTATTGCATCATTATGTATTTGCGTGTAATAGATGAAGCGTAAACAAAAAGAAAATTGGGCGAGCACCCTGTGCGTCAGCCAATAGGCCTTGTGCGTTCCAATTATCGATCGAATCATTTACCGCTGCGCCGGTCCTCCCATAGAGTATAAAACATGCTTGCTTCCATTAATTTTTATCTCCTGATGAAGTGTTGCAGCGGCGCACGAAAGGTCGTGATCTTTTAGATCCCTTATTAACCACATTGCAAGACAAACGAATATCACTAGCGATATTATTTTCAATACTACATCCGCAATGAGTAATATATTTAGCATTAAAAAGAAAATTGATGACATAATATATCCAGGACACAGAGACAGATATATAAATGGAAATAGATAGCTTGAGCAGATCGGCATTTTAAATTATACATGAATTATCCAATCAACTACTTAACATATTGATGATATGTAGATGGGAGTGAAATAGAAAAAGATGGAGATAGGTAACTAAAAATGTCTAGAAAATAGGGGAGGTTTAGAATGATTTAGTATGAAACATCTTTTATCAAACTTGTTACATTTTTTTCTTTCAGATGGTAGTATGTTCAGCAACTCTTCACTCCTTTGATGTCAAGAAACTTGCGGTATGCCTTCTTCTTAATAGTCGCTTCCTTGAAATATACTTTATAAATGTGTATATATATATATATATTAATGTGTGCAATGGAGGCTGTTATATTCCCATTTCTATTTAGGTTCATATCAAAGTGGTTGAATTTAGAATAAATTGAATATGGGAATTTCAAGTTTAAGTAATATGGGTTTAAAATGCAATAGCATGAAGAAGTATCATTATAATGTGCATTATAAGAACTGCTAAAGAAAAGTCAAAATTTTAACGTAATACTATGGCACAGTTACTAATTTTTCACTAGACTGTCGATTTTTTTTTTTTAAGAAGAAATTGGAGATTGACAAACTTGAATATATTTTCAACAAACATTAAACTGACTTCAGTTCACAGTTTTAATTATTCTTCATTCTCAATTTGTTAACATGATATTATTTGTGCGAATGAAATCTTGCATGATGGAATTGATACAAGACTGATACAATATGGTAAAATGACATTTCTACAGTACCTCCCCCCACAAACGAGGAGAGGATAGCTGTGAATACAAATACATTTTATAATATACTAGGAGAGGATATATATGCACAATTAATATGTTTTTTAATTTTTTTATTTAAAACATATTTGTGGCTTACACCCAGTAAATAAGATTGATTGATCGATCTGTAATTGAAAACAAGTCAGAGAAAATCTTGGAACCAGTGGGATTCATATCTTATTAATCAATTAGTTATCCGGGAATAGAATATCTTCTCTCTCGTTTACAGGAGAAGATCATGCACTTCCCAATCTGGATTGATCTGAAAGGGCAGGACAGTGTACCAGAGACGGTACATCATGTGGTGCGTTCATAGTGTACATACAAGATGTAGACAAGAAATGTGATAGTGATGGTAGAAATAGAACATTTGTAAGAAAGAAGAAAACTGATATTGGGAGGGGGAGAAGAGAGGTGTTGGATGTGATGCAACAACAATGGGGATGGTAATGATGTTGGGTGTGGTAAACTATGGTGGTGGTGGTGGTGGTGGTAGAATATTGATAAGTGAAAAAGTTTTGGAGCTGTGATGTAACAATAATGGGATGGTAATGATGGTGGTTGTGTTGGTGGTGGTAGAATATTGATAGGTGAAAAAGGTTTGGAGCAGTTGAATTACTTGTTGCAATAAAGAAAGTGTTATTTGTAGCAATGGTAATAATAACCTTACCAGTTACAACTAATGTTCTGGTATCATTTCCCCAATCATCGGATTCTTGTACAATCCAGCACATTGCAGTGCACATTCTCCACTCCTCTTGGAAACATTCCATTCAGTCACTTGCATCCAATGATCTAACACCTGGGTGGAAGATGGTAAATGAGAGTAGCAGTGAAAATATTAGATGTATCATTTGGTGTTTTAGTTGCCCAATTAGACACAAGTTGATTGTAGAAATGAATTAATGGAAAGTCATATATTTTGTGCCATTTCCTATTTGTTTGTTGCAGGTTTGTAAGGTAGACCCGAGGGAGGATACAACTTGGCAGAGGCAAAGTGAAAAAGTCAGAGTAAGTCAAAAGAAAATTTAGGTTATTCATGCAAAGGAATGAAATTAAGTAATAACAAAGACTTGAATTATTTCTCATTCTGTGTTAGAGCTCGGTCTTAGTTAGTGATGAAGTGCAAATATTTATCATCTTCGTGGTGTATTTTGCTTAAAGCATTGTGACTTAGTTTGTTCGTTTTTTTCAACAAATTTTTGATGCAAGCTATAAAACAAATATACCATGTACTAGTATAGTACTATTGGTGTCACCTCTTGCCCATAGTTTTAACCAGAACCTCTCAAAACAGTGTATATTTGTATATTACATGTATTATTATCTTTACTATTACTGGAAAGTTCAAGGTATTCTGGCCCATTTGTTACCAACTGCATTTATTATTCTACATTTTTTAAGATTATGACCAAAGACTTTGCTCTGATTTTTAAATTAGAAAAAAAAATCCAATATTTGTTTGCAAATTGATTTGCGAGGTTACCGATAGACTACTGTCCATAAGCCTTGAATTTAGGTCTCTATATTCTATCTGTTTTGAAGTCCATGGGTTAGTAAAGTAATAATGTTCTTTTATAAATGTAATGCTTCCTGGGAGAAATTTCAATAGTTTGAACATATTTGTGGTTCAATAGTTTGAACATATTACAGATCAATCAATCGATCTTATTTACTGGGTGTAAGCCACAAATATATTCAAAAAATAATGTTCTTGTTGACCGCTTTCAACCCACAGACCGACGGTGTCCATTCTGTAGACCAAATCAGATGGGGCAGCCATGATAGAGGTTAGTTGATATTTATCTTACATGTAAATTGGTGATGTTAAAGGGGAAATCCACCCTGATATTTACCTAGTTTTAATAGTAGCAAAAAAATGAGACAAAGTAGTGAAAGTTTGAGCAATATCAAATTAAAAAATAGGAAAGTTTTGAATTTGTCATCAGTGTAACACAAATTTGGCAACAGTAGGATGTATCTTGCTAGCTACTCTCCAATTTGCTCTGTACAGACAATTTTATAAATTTTGTATGTTATTGATGATAAAAACATCTTTGCAATAATTATATTTAGGGTGAATGTAGGATTGATTGATTAGAGGACTTAAGATTGATTTAGATCAATCACAACTCTTTATATAAAGATGGGGGCTAACAAATTTGACGTCCCTGTTTTACAAAAATTATTAAAATCTTGTGTTAAGTTAAGCCCTAAATCTATTTAGGTATTTTTTATGGAACAGAATTAATTTTTCTTTATGATTTCGGGTATTTGTAGAGACCCTATCTGAAGGAGCTAAAATCCTGAAGATTGACTACTTAGTGAAGGCCATTAAGGAGCATCGGATGGACCAAGCTATTCTGTTCTGCCGTACCAAGATAGATTGTGATAACTGCGAGAGATTCCTGACATCTCTAGGAGGAGGTAAGTGTCTTTTCTACCACTTGAATGTCTATCACCTAGACAACTAGTTTACAATGTACTACTATCCCATGGAATCCTTTGGACTGGTACTACTTCTGACTCCTGGATAACTACCCCTGGGGGTGTTTCACAAAGATCCTAAGTTGAACTTATCTCTAAGTTGGACTTTACAACTATGGAAAACCGTTAGCCTCTTTGAAAATATTTTGTAAAAGTTATTTTAAAAGGTATTAAATGGTGATTCAAATCATTCATATTTTCTATTATCAAGGAGATTTCATGTTTTTGATGTGGAATTTACGAAAAGTCTAAAATACTTCAATTTTCGCTTTTGAAAATATTTCATTTTAAGGCTACAAATGGCTCTCCATAATGTCTAAATCCAACTTGGACTTTGTTAAACACCCCCTGGACTAGTTTCCCTCGACTACCTCCCCCTGGATAACTGCTACTCACAATTGACTACTATACCATGGACTACTTTCCCCTCAACTGCTACTACTTCCTGGACTACTTCCCTCTGGACTGTTATTGACCATGACAAAATCTCCTGGACAACTACCCCCTGAATACTATCTCCTGTCTGGCCTACTATCCCATGGATGACTACTATTGCCTGGACAAACACTTAACTGAAAACTACCCCAACTACAAGTATTTCTAGATAGATTACCCCTTTTGTATATCTAAAACTAACTACCTACTTTAAGAATATGCTTGTATTTGGGCCAGTGGGGTAATGTGTAAGAGGGATAATTGTCCAAGAAGGGAGTGGGTAATTATCGGGGGTTATTGTCGTAGATTTCCTTTTGTACTCCACAAAGCTTGGCATTACTTTTTATGTTCCCTTCAGCTGCACCACAGTATTTATACAAATGTAAAAGTTTTACTGACTGGCCTTTTTATTATATAAGGAACCCTCATTCCAAAGCTTTTACTTTACAAACTTTGGTAGAATAAGCATATTTTAATGTCTTTCAAAAAAAATTGGCAGAATTCTAGGAAAAGATGTTTAAACTACTCATTTCTAAACGAGATGTGCATTAACAAATAGTAAAACAGAAAATATAAGACTGCATTTGGTAATTATGGGAGCCATATGATATTTGAAGACAACGTCAGTGATGATTAAACTGTCAGGATTATGAAATACTCATAGGCTAGCTTTTTATGTTTGTTTCAGGTCCACGTGCTCCTCCCAACCATCAATTCTCCTGTGTATGTCTCCATAGTGATAGAAAGCCACCTGAACGAAGAGAAAACCTTCAAAGATTCAAGGTTGGTTGGACTCCTGGGGGGATGTAACAAGCTCGTAGTATGAAGCACTAGGTGATAACGTGTGTGATATTTCTGTTCTATTGCTATACAGTATAATGTAGCAATGTCAATCATACCAGATTTATGTTCAGCAATGTTATTTAAAGCTGTAGCAGCAGAAATGTAGATTATTTCATTTCATTTTATCTTCTCTCATGTAGAAAGAAAATATATAAAATTCATTTATTTTACTCTTAAAATGATGTATTTATTAATTAGTTTGATTAATATTAGATTGATATCCCTTTGTTAAACACATTTCAGTTTTTCATTTGTTATATGTTTGTTATATGACTCAAATGATTTATTCAGCAAACCATTTCTAACCTAAAGCTATGGTCACAAATCTGAGCAGCGACCGACCGATCAGTAGCCTGCTCGGTCGCTGCTGGAATTCAGGCATCGCCCAGCAATTAGTCGGTGCCGAGCGGCGACAGCCCAGGCACCGAGCATATTTTGGGCGACGAGTAAAAAGTGAGCAGGCGCCGCCAAAATTTTAACTCCGCGCTAAAACTTCAGCGGCGACCGAGCGATGCCCTAAAAACGAGCGGTGCCTGGGCGGTCGCCGCTCGGTGGCTGGGCAGTCGCCTGGCAGAATTGGTTAAAAACTCGCCGCTCGGCCGCAGAGCAGGGTACTTTTGGGTAATGTGACCATAGCAAGTTGTACAATAGAGGTATACCTTGATACTAATCATGAAGGGGGGAACCTAGTTGCAATAGTAAACCTGCAAATCTCAGCCAGTTATAGGATTAGGATGGATCAAAGGTTTACAATTCACTTCTCCTCTCCCAGATTAAGGTGAAGCACGAATAACAATTTGTTTAGCATTGAAGTTCTTCTTCTGCCAAGACTATTTTGTGTCATCTTAAACATAATTTCAAAGAGAAGAAGCTATTTTGAGGGCTTGAATTACCTAGATATTATTGGATGTTTTTCTTTTCTTCTTTATCTACAACCTTCTCCAAACAATGTTCTCACATCTGTAGGATAAGAAAGCTCGCTTCATGATATGTACTGATGTAGCTGCTCGTGGTATTGATGTAAAAGGCATCCCATATGGTGAGTAGACATACTTACAGGTGTATTCAAGTCAAAGTCATGTTCTTATTCACACCTACAAGTGTATTTAAGTCTAAGTCTTTTTCTTATTCACAAAAACTGCAATATTGTAGTATCACATTCCGTAATTAACGGTGTATAAACCACCTTGGTATATTAACTGCACCCCTCTTTTTCGCCCTAAAAGCCAGCAAGCCAGGTACGTGTTAAAAAACCCAAGTGGGAAGGCCTTTCATTTAAGTGAGAGGTGTAGCAGAATGTGTAAGATCATTAATGTAAATTAAAAACAGTAGAGGACCTAGGATACATCCTTGTGGTACGCCGTATAATAGAAGAAAAATTGGAGGAATCATTATAATAAACTACATATTGAGATCTATCAGAAAAATTACTTTCAAACCAAGATGATATACAAATTTGAGTGTTCTAGTTTCCGAGTGGTATGTCAACACACTGATTACTGAGCTGGGAGACATTGCCAGGCACAGCGCCAGGTGGATGGGCATAAATTGAAACTTTTAAAAAAAAAATTGTGTACCGTGTTAATGACGCACCCCCGACTAATTCTTTTCGGCAGCAAAAAAGTGTGGTTAATACAACATTAATTACGGTAGATGTTTTTTCCTCCCCATTATATCATTCCTGCACAATAAGTGGATGGTTAGATGGGTGGGTGTATGGATGTATGGGTGGGTGTATTGATGGGTGGGTGGATTTTTATTTCATTGCTTATTCCTTCTCTTTCCCTCCCTTCTCCTCTCCTTTTCCCCTTTCTCCCTCTTATCCTTTCTCTTCTATTTTTCCATTCCAAACTTCCACATTAAACATGTCGATTTCAACAGTATCCCCAAGTTGAAAGCACGTGAAATCTCCACCATGCAGCCTTCATTACTGGAGAGGTAGATGGGGATGAAAATAAATTCATCTCTTCCATACCAATAGATCGGTGACAGAGCAATAATAAACAAGCCCTGCCAAGCAAACCATCAGCCTTAAGAATCTTTTATTTAAAAAAAGAACTTTATGTTGTCACTTCATCTCCTATATTCAACATGTAAGGCATTATAGAGACGAAGTTGAACAAAAATCAAACCTCGCCTTCCACATACCCAACAACAATGAAAAACCTGAGGCTTCACCTTATATTTCATATACACTACAATTATATGTCATCAATTATCAGGAAAAAAAAAAAAATGTGTGTGATATTAACTGTTGATAAAAGTATGATAATCTTCTCAATTTTTGTATCATTTCTTTAAAACTAAACAAACAAACAAAGTATGTAGGCCTATATATGTATATACATTAAACAAAGATCACTCTCATTTACTTGACAGGCTAGTTTGACCCATACATTCCACATTGGCCAATGTAAAGTTCACAATACTTTATAGCTTGTACTTTTCTTTTCCTCGTTCCCCATTTTATCTAAATATTTTTCCTTTCTTTTCCCCATCCCTCTTCCCCCTCTCCTTTCCTCCTCTTCTCTCCTTCCTATCTTGTTCCTCTCTCTTTCTTCTTATACATATTCCATTGAATAGAATCAAGCAAAGAGAGAGAAAAAAAAGAAAATCAAGAGGAAAAAAAAAGAAGCAAACAAACCTCAATTTCCTAGGGAAAAGAGGAATCTTATAACAAATTGATTGGTGTAACATTCTTGATTACATAACTCTTCAGCTATAACCACACTCTTTTTGTTTGTTTACAAGAATGATATGAAAGGCATAAAGTAAGTCTTGGAATATAATTCATCTTTGTCATAGGAACCTATTTTACAGTAAAAGAATGGTCTTTGACCTATTAAATGGCTGCACATTATGTTATTCTGTGTCCATTCCTGACAATCACTTAGAAGTTTATAAGTCAATCCTGGTTGCAGTTAGGGTGAATTCGCTGCTCATTCGTACAATACTACACAATCATAATATGCACTTGTAGGTAGCACTTGCCTTTAGATTCTTATTAATCTCTTCTTTTGGCTGAAAAGAGTATTCACATTTACTTGCACATAATTTAATCTACAACTGATTTACATTGAAAACAATACATATAGCTCGCTTTTTTGTATCACACACTGTAGAACATCTATGAAGTAAACAAATACTTATCTGAAAACAGATCGTGGTAGGTCTCCTTGTAATCACAAACAAAATCATGAATTTGGGGTAGCTGGAAATTCAGGTTCTCCATAAGTCGTATAACATCTTGACTTGAGGTATGTCGTAGTAGAAACGAGAGCTTTACACTCCTTACATAAAATTTTTTCCTTCCTGGCGTAATGAAGTGCTCGATGTAGATCTGTAGAATTCAAACGAAGATTGTCGATACATGACTCAATATCCCCTCTCCTCCGCTTCCATTCAGGAGCACTTGCATCTCCATAGGCCGTATGACATCTTGACTCGAGGCATGTAGTAGCCAAAGCGAGAGCATTGTGATGACACTTGTTACATACAACTTTTTCCTTCCCGACATATTGATATGCTCCTATTTGCAATGATTTAGAACTGTAGAACTCATACAAAGATTGTCGAAATGTGATTCAATATCCCCTCTCCTCAGCTTCCATTCAGGAGCACTTGCCTCTAATTTCTTATTAAACTCTTCTTTTGGCTGAACTGAGCATTCTCTTTTAACTTTACACTGTATCTTCTCATGTGTAAAGAGTAACTCAACATACATCACTGTATAATGAAAAATCTAAACGAACGGAATCGACTCTATCTGCAGATTTCCCGCATGAACTAAACTTAATGTGACGCACAATTCAACTTCAGTAGGCCGAAAACTTGCATATAATTAATCTTCAGCTGATTTCCATTTAAGACAGTGCTCGACTATCCAAAATCAAATCATGGTAGGTCTTCTACTTGTTATCACAAACAAAATCATGGCTTTGGGGGTAGCTGTAAATTCAGTTCTCCATAGGCCGTATGACATCTTGACCCTCCTCTCTCAAACCTTGGATGAATCTTTGGTGGGCT
>BEXV01001660.1:54779-72543 GCA_003118195.1 Hemicentrotus pulcherrimus
ACAAAGTGAAGCATAGATTTGAATATCGACATTGAGTAGTGTAAATGTTTGTCATCATGCTGCAACTAACCCTGTCCCTTCTATGACAGGATGCTGACAGTGACCCTACAGGAGAAGCTGCCCAGGCCACCCAGCAGCTACTCACATACTATGAACTGGACCTGGGTCTCAACCATGTGGTCAGGAAGTACAGTGAACCCCTAGAGGAATATGGAAACTTACTCATTGCAGGTAACAATTTGATGACAGGGAAAGTTACTTGGTGTTGACCAGTGGTCAGTAGAGAAGGGGAATACTCAGAAATACATATGCCTTTATTTTGAAAGGGTCATTTAAGTTGTACCTATTTGAAGCTTATGCAACATGAATCTGTAGTCATTGTTGAGAAGAATCCAGATTTTGATCATATGAATCATATGAAATAGCTGCTGTGTCAAGTACACAGGTGAATTTAATTTTGTCATTTAAAAAAAAGAGGCAAAATACATTTAGCAAATTGATGATAGTCAAATGTTGGTCCATCTAGTTTTCATTAGATTGAGTGCAGAAATGATGAGCATATGCTTCCGTGTTTCAGCTTATCTTTGAAATGATTATAAAACTTAGCATACTGATCTGTACTCAAACAATTCATACCAGTCACTTATTATAAATTGCTTTTTCAAATTCCAAAATGCTACATCAAGATTGTGGTTATGAAATGGGATGATGAAATAGACCAGTGGACGTATTCATTTCACTTTGCAGATTAAGCTAGTATGTCACTTTGCATTTGGTTTGGCTAAGGAAAATGTATTCAGAGTTGTATTCAGATCACATTTAAACATATTACTTTAGCACAAGTCGACTTAAAAGGCAAAATACTTAACTGAAAAGCAGTGTGACATCACATGATCAATCCAAAATAATGCACAATAAACGTATCACAAGAAATGCATGCTAATAACTGTGCGTCACTTAAAATGATTGCTTATGAAAACCAAATGTCAGTCAATCAAGGCCTTTGAAATAATTGGCTTAAGTCTGCTAGAGATCTATATTAGACAGAGTAAAATACTAAGCCAAGAGCTTCAAATGAATACCAAAGTTATATCAATCTATGTCCCATAGCTTGCAGGCTTGTTTGGGTGACAATGAAATGGACCCTAACCCTAACCCTTCGTGTCTTCAGCAAAAATGTTTTATGTACAAGTAAAATAATCATATATGTATTTCTGACAAAGGTATAGAATTGAATACCAGCCCCAGGAGACATAGTTTTAAGTCATGTTTGTTTTTGTTTTTTTTTGTCCTACAACAGTTCCCGGAGGGAGTGACGGCCCAAGTGGTGTGTTGATCTGTTCAGAGAACTACATCACATATAAGAACCTTGGAGATCAACCAGACATCAGGATGCCAATACCAAGGAGAAGGGTAAGCAACCAAAAATAAAAGATAACAAGAAGAAAACTCTTCACAATTGTGTCAAGTTTTGTTGATTATTTGATACCTTATTGTCTTGATGAAAAGGGCGTTAACTCGTAAATTTTAAAAACAGAGTTAACTGCCTTCTTGCTCCAAACATACGATGTATTCATGACATTTTTCAGATTAGGTGGGGAGGGCAATAACATTGGAAACATGTTATATGTTAAAAGGACGTTTATGTTATTGAATACAAATTTAAGCACTTGTTTAGATCTAGGAAAACGTAATTGATTGAATTATAAAGACTTAGTGCCTTCCATCACCTGATCTTTGAAGTGATATCAAATTTAGCATACTGATCTGTACTCAGTTTTACCAGGGACTTGATAGACAAGGACTGGAATCAAGCCGCTCTCCTTTGACCCCATGCTCCACGCCGCAGAAAAGTCATGCGCTAATCTGCAACTGGTAGAATAAAAGAGCACATGAAATTTTAGGATTTAGAATTCCTACATCAGAAAATGGTATCACAGCAATTGTTCGCTGTCCCTTCCAATGATTTATCATCCCTTGTTGAATGTGTAAAGAGTAGAACAAGCGAACACAATTTCAACCTTTTTTAAAATTGAAAAATACAAAAAACACGCGAAAACACGCATTAGCGAACTTAATGTTATTGAAGATCGTAAATCATGGATCAAATAACGGGACATTAAAGCATGCACAAATTAGCGCATCATCCTAAAATATTGAGTTTTTGTCAGGATGTAATTTTTCTTTTACCAACTCTGGCACACAAATTATAGGAAGGACGGAGGTCTAAATTTGAAAATTTGTTTGATGCACTATTCCCAATACAATCCCCATATAAAGTTTTTGATTTACACTGAAATTTTGCCGGTAATTTAATATTTTGTAATAAATGTAAAACTGGTGCCTGGCTTCCGAAAGTTCCCGCAGTGGAAGCGCGGTTCGGAGCATGGAACTTCAAAGCCAAGTGGAATGTTACACATCCCATTACGCTTTAGAACTCACGAATGCGTTGAATAAATTACAAGAGTTTCGCTTGATTCCAGTCCTTGTCTTGTCTATCAAGTCCCTGGTTTTACTTATCCCTAATTCTCTTCACTTTGTTCCTGTTGTTCAGTCCCAATATTTCACTTTGTTTTCTTCTTTTTTAATCCTCATTTAGAATGACTTGGATGATCCAGAAAGGGGTATGATCTTCGTTTGCAGTGCTACCCACAAAACAAAGGTGAGAACTGGTTTTACAAGGAATATTCTTTCAATAAACTGAAATGAATGAATCAATGAAAGAACAGCTATTTTGTTCACGATTGTCCCAACAATGATTGAGCTAAACATAAATATCTTATTAAAAATTAAAAATCAAATGGTTTTATATGATGTTTCACTGGATAGATTGCAGAGATGATGTACTTATGCTTCCGTGTTTCAGCTGATTCTCAGTGATTATAAAACTTAGCATACTGATCTGTACATCCTACATCGTTTATATCATTCCACTCGAGATATAAATGCAGAGTCCTGACCGTTTATTAGAATGACCCAAGTAATTTACATTGCATTAATCATGAAGTTAAATCAAAGCACTTACAATGTATATAACAAAATTATCCTTGTAGCAAAAGTAAGCCTTCAGTCACCTTTTAAATGTGGATAGCTATACTGTTTGAATTAAGCATGGGACATTGTTCCAAGGTTCCGGACACTTTAACATTAAGAGTTGCAATTGTATTTGTCATATCTTCTTTAATCAATGGTTACTTAACAATAAAAAAAAACCTACAATTAATTTGATATTATAAAGAGAAACAATGCATTCTAAGATACAATTAGTTGCAGCAAGATTGGAGATACAATAGACTTTTACCATTGATTGTAAGTCAACTTTTAAAGTAGATATTCTAAGAGAGTCCCAAATAGTGAGATAATCACATCAATAGAAAGCTTTTTACCCCCATAATAACTCTAAATAGTGTCCAACTGACAAAAACAAGTCTAGAATGGTGATTTTATGAGAGTAAACTCTACCAAAATATCTAAGTCTGAAACCCGGAAGTGCATGTAGAGTAGAGCCTCTATCCGTGACGTCACGAACGGGAGACATTGGCTCAGTGCGAGTCAATGGTAGTGATATCCCTACGTAAATGCTATTCTGTCAGAGCTTAGATTTGTTGTTGTTAATGAGTATATTTGAAGGATTTTCTGTTTTCATTTGAATGAAGAATAACGAAGCAACATTTTCCAGTCGCTGATTCCTTTTTATATCCTCATATTCACCTATTTGGTAGAGATTTAAGACGAGTTTACTGGTTGGGAAACAAGGTTAATTAATGCACGTATGAATAGTCGGATGCATTATCTTGTCATTAGATAAGGTACAGGAGCAGTTTTGTAAAACGAATAGGCCTAGAACTATGATGGTACTTTTCATAGACTTCCTCAAGAAAGGATATAGTACCAGTTAAACATTTTATGTTTTAAAATATATCAAATTTGAACAAGATAATGCAAGCGCGCTTCCTCTATAATATTTTTACAACGTCTAGTGATCGAATGTTATTCATCCGCGAGTGATGCAGCTCTTGCATGAACGTTTGTGAAGCGAGCAGAATCGGGAGGTAAGACCAGGCCGCTGCTCTAGGCATGGCTTGCTTGACTCGATGGAACGTACGTGCGCTGGTTATATGTTTATCGGCAGAAAGCGACGTTACCAGCTAAGAAAAACAACTATAAGACCTGCTCCTCAGTGACTACGTGTGTCAGAATAAGGTAGATTGCACAATGCACAGCATGGAAGAAGATGAAGGATCTTCAGTGCCAAGGAAGGCGAAAGACATGGGAAAAAGGAAGAAGAAACCGTCGGGAGATCGCTGTAGGGTAATGAACTGTGCATGGGTACCGAGTCCACTTACCAGACAGCTATACTGTTCACTCTCTGGGGCGGGCGGCCGATTTCAACACCAAAACAAAAATTGTAGGGTGAAAATATCGACTAATAGCACTTCGTTGGCATGTATATGTCATAATTTTTTAAAGGGGAATTGATATTAATACTATGAACTATTAGGGGAAGGTAAAGAATTGTACATAGAATTATGATTTATTAGACTTTTCAGCCTTTGAAACAAAATAAGCAGAAAAATCGTATCTCTCTGCACATGCTTTCAATGGAACATCCGGGTACGTGAATAAACTCATTCCCGGACGTGATGTCATATATAGTAGACCAGCGCCGTGACTGATTTTCTATGCAAAGAGGGGCGAATATTTTCGACATTTCAATTAAGGATTTCAAGTAGCCAGAATTTTTTTGTGATATACTATGGAATTGAGAAACTTATAAATAACATATGCTTGCCGTATGTACCAAATAAAGGGACATTTATTTGCTTAGAATATCAGCTTTAAGTGACAGGGCCCTTGAAGCACATATCATATTTGACAAAGAATTATTGTTCTATCTTTCCCACAGTCCATGTTTTTCTTCCTGGCCCAAACCGAGCAGGGCGACATCTTCAAGATCACTTTAGAAACGGATGACGACATGGTGACGGAGATACGAATGAAGTACTTTGACACCGTCCCCGTTGCCACGTCCATGAACGTCCTCAAGACCGGGTTCCTCTTCATTGCATCGGAATACGGCAATCAGTGAGTAGGATACGACAACAATGAGTGTGACTATTATTTCAGATAATACATGGATCACTATAACCATATTCATAGTTTGTTTGTGTTTGATGTCTTGACCCAAGCAATTTCAGGATATGTTTTGAAGTATTGCACAAAATGAGGTGAAAAAATATGCTGCTTTCAGTTGGAAACGATAGGAAAATTGCTTTCAAAACCTTAATTATGACATTTTTTTTATAACCATGATCATGCTAACTAAGATGGGACAATAAATGACAAACCAGGTTCTTTCTCTTGGATAGCTTATGTTGAGAGAAGTGCGTGCAGCAATGATGTCTTAAATATCTGTTTTAATTCCATATATCACTGTGATGACTACTATCTCTGCTGAGCTGCACTACTTTATCCAACAAGGCAGTTGGTATAGAAAAACATGTATCCTATGTATTCCTTTAGATAATATGGGGGGGGGGCATTGTTGCAACAACAAAACCAGACTTTGTTTGTTAACAATCGTTTGTCGTTTGTCCACCTCCATCTGTAGCTACCTGTATCAGATCGCCCATCTCGGTGACGATGATGATGAGCCAGAGTTCAGCAGTGCTACACCCCTGGAGGAAGGGGATACCTTCTTCTTTGCACCCCGTACCCTCAGAAATCTAGAGGAGGTGGACCAGCTGGAAAGCCTCTCTCCCATCCTTTCTTGCCAGGTATGTGTAATTGTACTACCATTGTATCCTCATTGGAAACACTTCATCCACTTGTGCATACAATATTCGCAATAGACGGTCTTGACAAGATAAAAAAAAATATGTGGTATACCTGAGTATAAATAATTTGTAGGAGGGAACACAGAAATTATCAAAGTTAAAAACATAGGTAGAAAAGACAGTATTGCAGTTAGAAGCAATACATTCTGTAAACCTTGAAAATCTTTGCAGAATTTAACAAGATATGATTGAGGCTTGCAAGAAATAAACCTACCAGTAGCTTATGTTGAGAGAAGTGTGTGAAGCAATGATGTCTAATATATCTGTTTTAATTCCATATATCACAGTGATGACTACAATCACTGCTGAGCTGCACTACTTTATCCAACAAGGCAATTGGTATCCCAAAAATTGCATTCCTTGGATAATATTAGTATTTGTCTTCATTGCCAACATGATATTGTAAAATGGAACATGAGCTTGCATTAATTCTAGTAATCAAAAACTAAGGCACATGAAAGTAAAAACATATTTGTTTTTTACTGAGGTACCTAAGAGATAACTGTTAGTTTAATCTAGGGTTTTTCTGAATCAGGTTGAGAATAACTTAAAGATAGCTTTCAGGAGCACTCGTTCAATTTATCAATTCAATTCAAATTATTTTATTTATATAACTCGATCAAAACATGAAGAAAAAAAAATGATCTACCATTTGGAATCTCTTGAGGGAGAGCATATCATTAACATATTGTTATTCTATAACTTCCTACCTATGTGACGTATTGAAATCCTGCAGATTGCTGACTTGGCCAGTGAAGACACTCCTCAACTCTACGTTGCCTGTGGACGAGGTCCAAGATCATCAATGAGAGTCCTAAGGCATGGATTGGAGGTTAGTATACAATGGCTGCTTACATATATGTCATTGTATTGTTAGCGTACAGCAATTTTGAAATATAGGTGTTGTGTGTGAATTGCACCTTTTAAGAGTTTTGTAAAAACTTGTATTTAAAGACGTTTTGTTTCCTAATCTACTGAAACTGTATATCATACTTGTAATTGAATTACGTTTTTAATATATACTACTATAGCTACTCAAAACAGTTAGTAACTTTTTGAGAAAACATCCAAGTCCTTCATATTTTATAATGCCTAGGTATCTGAACTGGCTGTGTAAGAACTCCAAACATGAATGAGGCTTGCAAGAATTAAATCTACCAGTAGCTTATGTTGAGAGAAGTGTGTGCAGCAATGATGTCTAATATATCTGTTTTTAATTCCATATATCACTGTGATGACTACTATCACTGCTGAGCTGCACTACTTTATCCAACAAGGCAGTTGGTATCCGAAAATATGTATCTTATGTATTCTTTTGGATAATATCAGCATTGGTCTTCATTGCCACCAGCTCTTTATATACACGCCTCATCTTACAAACAGTCCTTCATATTTTATAATGCCTAGGTATCTGAACTGGCTGTGTAAGAACTCCAAACATGAATGAGGCTTGCAAGAATTAAATCTACCAATAGCTTATGTTGAGAGAAGTGTGTGCAGCAATGATGTCTAATATATCTGTTTTAATTCCATATATCACCGTGATGACTACTATCACTGCTGAGCTGCAATACTTTATCCAACAATGCATTGATTAATGTTATCGCTGAAAATATAAGTCTCAACTGACCATGCATAATCGTACAGTATGAATATTGTCAATGTACAAATATATACTACCATAGCTACTCAAAACAGTAACTACATTTTTGAGAAAACTTTAACATCAAAGTCTTCCATATTTTATCATGCCTAGGTATCTGAAATGGCTGTATCAGAGCTTCCAGGTAACCCTAATGCTGTGTGGACTGTCAAAAAGAAATCAGATGGTGAGTCTATTTAATCTTCATATCTCTGCATCCAAAAGGACACATCGCGGCCCCCGTCTAATAAAGAGTTACAATTGATCGGAATCAATTTCAAGTTTGCAGTCCCCCATCTTTTATGTAAATCAATCTCAACTGTTCATAAGACAATGCCCAGGTCCCTCAATACCATGTTTTGGTTACCTGCATCTGGACCTCGAACGCTAAATCTGAACACAACTGTTAGACAAGTTTTCCTGTATGCCATAGTATGAAAATGACACGGAAGCGAAGGAGAATGGTTTCACGTTTTGTAACTTGATATTTATAACGGACCACCTGCAATTCTCTTTGACAACCGTAAAGAGCTGACTGTTTGGATATGATGAGTTAATGCATCCGTGTTTCACCTGAGAAACCAATGATTAGTCTTTGCATTCTGATCCAAATTCTCTTACTGCATTCAAATACGACATTCAGAAATATGGACAAGCTGTCATGTAAGACTCTGCAAAATTGTAATACTTTCTCATGATCGATATTATAAGTGATGATATGTTAAATAACACACAAAGATGTTTTGTCTGTATTCAATAAGAAATGTTTTTTTCAAGAGGGGGTTGAAATATAGCATTTGTATACAAATATGATCTTAAGATGCGCTCATATACAGTTATAAGTGTAAGTATAAATAAATATTTTTCTTTTCCAAATTCATGTATTTACTTGACATACTGTTAATTTAAAGTTACTTCATTCGGGATATTGAAATATTTATATTGATATATTTAACAGGGTATTTTGCAAAGTTTTGGTGATGGTGATGAGAGTATAGTTACACTTGTTGAAGTGATCATATTATTGTTTTATTTGTTGTGTGTAGATGAGTATGATGCGTACATCATCGTGTCCTTCGTCAACGCTACCCTGGTTCTCTCCATTGGTGAGACCGTAGAAGAAGTGACAGACTCTGGTTTCCTGGGAACCACACCCACCCTCTCATCATCACTCATAGGAGATGATGCTCTATTACAGGTAACAAGTGTTAGCACTATCAGGGACCCATTTCAAAAAGCATTTTTTCAATGACAAATGACAAAAGTCAGTGACAAATCTGCAAATAACCAATCAGAAGCAAGGATTTAAGTAGCTTATAACAAAAACTGTCATTTGTCACAGATGACAAGTTTTAAAAAAAAACCCCCCAGGAATATGTTTGTTCTATGGCACACCCAAAAATAATTTTAACACATTCGATGTCTATGGCTCAGACGCCTTCCTTAGATGTGCCATGGAAGGCGTCTGTACCAAAACCATTGAAACTGTTACAAGTAAATACTTTTTGGAATTGACGTAGAACTTATTCCCGATAATTTACACCATTCAGATGAACTTGTTCGGCAATGTTCTCGCTGAAATATGTTCATGTCTGTTGGCAAATTGGGTGAACTGGGGCTGTGGTACTTGAGGGAAGTTGTTTTGGGATGCTTAAGGCTTGCAAGAACTAAACCTACCAGAAGCTTATGTTGAGAGAAGTGTGTGCGGCAATGATGTCTTAAATATCTGTTTTAATTCCATATATCACCGTGATGACTACTATCACTGCTGAGCTGCACTACTTTATCCAACAAGGCACTTGGTATCCCCCCCCAAAAAAAAAAAAAAATTTTTAAAATCAAAAAAAAAAATCATCACCTTTGTCAGGAACAATGTCTTTGTTGGAATATAAAGCTTTCTGAGGTCCCCCAACCTTGTGACAAGCTTTTCCTCTGTCATTGTAAGTGGAGTCAATAGGGATGTATGCAGAGGTCTGGCTTTGTCATCATTTTCATGCAGCATCATCCTCTTGTTTTGCCATGACCAAAACTTGTGAACTTACTGAAAACCTTGCATGTAGAGATACAATGAACAGGCCATTCATGTTGCAGTATTACTGTTATGAGGAATGTATAAGTTCAGACAAGAGACAAATATAGTAAAAGATAATATAATTATAGATCATGAAAATGAAATGTTCCTATTGTAGTTATTTTTGTATAGACTGACATTCTAAATGATTTTTCTTTAAATGATATCTTCTTGTAGATCTACCCAGATGGAATTCGTCATATCCGTGCAGACAAGCGTGTGAATGAGTGGAAAACACCTGGTAAGAAGTCTATAGTCAAGTGTGCTGTAAACCAGAGACAGGTGGTCATAGCACTGACAGGCGGAGAAATGGTCTACTTTGAAATGGATCCCGTAAGTTCACTTATCATTGGTTGTAGATGTAGAGCCGCCATGCTTTACTTCTTTCACTGTTTGTTGCATGCATCATAGGATAATTGCCAATTATTCAGTGCAATACACAAATGGACTACAGTCTCCATGTTTGTTCTTGATGTCACGATAGTACTTTCTGGGTATGCAATTCAACGGATAATTTGTACAAATATCAGAAAGGTCAACAGTTTTTGGGAAACTGTATCCTCCAAAAGTCGTATGTCAAAGTGAACAGGTATTACGGTTGGGGTTTAATACCAAGGCTCTTCTCAAAGGAGCGTTATTTCCCAAAACTTCATGTAGTCGAACTCCAAAGGCTCCAAGGCTTGCAAGAACTAAACCTACCAGAAGCTTATGTTGAGAGAAGTGTGTGCAGCGATGATGTCTTAATATATCTGTTTTAATTCCATATATCACTGTGATGACTACTATCACTCCTGAGCTGCACCACTTTATCCAACAAGGCAGTTGGTATCCGAAAATATGTATCTTATGTATTCTTTTGGATAATATCAGCATTGGTCTTCATTGCCACCAGCTCTTTATATACACGCCTCATCTTACAAACCCTGAAACTTTTAACATTATCATGTTTATCTTGTTCTGTAGACTGGACAGCTGAATGAATATACAGAGAGGAAAGAGATGAATGCCGATGTGAAGTGTATGAGTCTTGCCACAGTACCTTCGGGTGAACAGAGGGCAAGGTTCCTGGCGGTAGGTCTAGACGACAACACCGTCCGGGTCATCTCTCTGGACCAATCAGTAAGTCAGAATCTAGATATCAAGCATCTTTTGTGTTATACAGTCTAACCTAACGACCGCCCAAGTGAAACACAAAAAGTGGTCTTTGTAGACAGTTTCCTTTAGTACATGTTCCAATGAGAAACCATTTTCAAGGAAAACAAAAAATGTGGTCTTTGTAGACATGTGGTCTTTCAAGACAGGTGGTCATCAAAACAGGTTTGACTGTATCACCCTTACATGTGTGTATGGTATATGAAGATATTGACCTCTATCTATTACTAGTACATAAAACCATCCAAGAGGTACCACATTGTAGTTCATGACGTACTGCATGGCAATGATGTCTATATTATCTGTCAATCCCCTGAAATTAAATTGTTGACAACTATACTCACAAATTCTGAGCTGTGCAGCGATCATATCGTATCCAATACTTGTTAAATGATTCTAATCGATTAGTTAAAAAAAGGCTTGCATATCGTTGAAAAGGCAAATAGAAAATTCAGTTATTCTGGAAATAGAAAACTTAGATTATGCCCAATAAAACACAAGATAAATACTGTGAAACTTCAGGCTATTTCACATTTTATGCTCTGTATTCATACAGAAATAACATTTGTCTAAATGAGTTGGGGAACCTGAAGTATTTCTACTATTGAATGACCTTTCCCAAAAGCTTTTTGTCAAAATAAGCCATAATCTTAGTAATGAAGACATGATAAGAAATAACACTCAAATTCTATTTTGGTTGTTTGAATGATAGGACTGTCTTCAACCGCTGAGTATGCAGGCATTGCCGGCACCTGCTGAAGCTCTGTGTATTATTGAGATGGGAGGAACAGAGGCAAGGGAAGAAACTGGTGAGAGGGGTAGCTCAGGGGGCCTCTTCCTCAACATTGGTCTTCAGGTAAGCATGCACTAAATGGCAACCTGTTTGTAGATGGCATGAAGCTAGCTAGATCTTTGTATCGGTGGCATGATGCATCAATTTCCATATGTGAATGGTCAATCCTGAATCCTGATGCACTCTTTACCATCCAAATGAAAGATTAATTGGAGCCTTTACAAAAATATTTCACTTTTTCAATCTTTCGTCCTTGAAATGGACATTGTGGCAGGTTAGCCTCGTGCTCATAACCATTCCTATTTTTTGCCTTCAAGCTTTTGTTTTGAACCATAGATTCCTCTTAATTTTTGTTCAGTGTACTGTGTGAAAAATATACAAAGTAGACTGTATTCCTAATTTTGTCTCTAGAGATTCCTTACTCCTGCTGTGAAATGTTGGCAGGTAAACAAGTTGTTCTCCATCAAAGTCTTTCTCCAATACTCCAAGTAGTAATACTACTACTTCTGATACTCTCTTTAAATCTAATTGAGGTTCTTCCAAAATGTATTGGTAATTGGACAGAATGCTCTGTTCTAGGCTCAGTTAAATGTTGCAAAAGTTTGAAAATTAAGAAACATCACAATGATTGAAGCTCATGTATAACTTAACCATAATTAACAATTCGACTAGGTGTATGCATCATGCATGACTGAGATATGAATGATGAACTGTTCAGAAGTGATGAATGCATGTACTCGCGCTTCGACTGATGGTTTGACACCCAAGTGTTGAAAACAAGCATGCCTTATTCTGATCTGAAAACATCTTCATACTCACAGGACTAACCTCATTCTCATGCTCGTACTGCTTGGTATTTACAATGGCACATAGAACTTGATGTTCTGTTCAACGGGACGTTGTGGCATGCGCCTGTAATCCATTAAACAATGTGAGTTACAAACTGATTTGGCCAAGGACGCAGGTTTGAATCTGAGTCACGTCTTTCAGATGGTTAAAGGTCGGTCCCCAGAAGTAAATAATCATATCTGATTGATACACGTCTGTAAAAACCCAATTACACACACATGATCATTGGGGACTTTAAGCTAATTCTTCCACATGTTTGGTATTCCTGCACAGAATGGTGTATTGCTGAGGATGGTGTTGGACTCCGTAACCGGTGATCTTTCAGATACGAGAACAAGGTACCTTGGTTCAAGACCTGTCAAACTCTTCAGGATTAACATGCAGGGATCAGAAGCTGTAAGTACTTTGTTTTCAAGGTTCTAGTTTCAAGTCCACCCTCTAGATTGCATAGATGTTCTGCTTGAATGATGATTTGTACAAATATTGTTAATGTCAACAATTATGAGATACTAGGGACTTCATAACAAGAACGTGGATTGCGTGTGACATGTGACATCCTTTTGAGGCACTGCCTGCAGTGCCTGAAAAGGATGTTATATTGCCTTTAAAGGTTACACGTGACAGTCCGCTTTCTCGTCGTGTAAATCTAAAAGTCCCTATTGTCTCCGAAGAAAAAATGTATGTCAAAGTGAAAAAATTGATGCAATGTGGGTTCTAGGGTTTAGGGTCACCAAAGCTCTTCCCAAAGAATTGTAATTTCCCCAAACTTTGTGTAGTCCAACTCCAAATGGGAATGATGTTTGCAAGAACTAAACCTACCAGTTGCTTATGTTTAGAGAAGTGTGTGCAGCAATGATGTCTTAAATATCTGTTTTAATTCCATATATCACCGTGATGACTACTTTCACTGCTGAGCTGCACTACTTTATCCAACAAGGCAGTTGGTATCCCAAAATATGTATCCAATGTATTCCTTTAGATATTTGATTTCTCATTGATCAATGTAATTGCTGGACATATTAATCTCAACTGACCGTGCGTAATCATACAGTATGAATATCATCAATTTATTTGTTGTTCCTTGTTGCAGGTGCTTGCTATGTCCAGTCGATCGTGGCTGAGTTACTGGTACCAGTCTCGGTTCCATCTCACACCCCTGTCATACGAGACCCTAGAGTTTGCCTCTGGATTTGCTTCAGAGCAGTGTCCTGAAGGCATTGTCGCCATCTCCACAAACACCCTCAGGTATGTCAGACTAATATAGTGGCTACCCAAGATTAGTTATTAGACATTTTGATGACATGAATGGTGTTTTCTATAGCAGAGAGGTGTAGATAAGGATAATTTGATTTTGAAGAAATTCAACCTCAAGGAGAAAGGAACAGATCAAAAGGATTATTGAAAAAAAGAATGGAAAACATGGTAGCCATTGAATTATGCAGGTTTTGGGAGTCTTGTCTAAGATTCCTGGATGAATGAGTGGGGTTTAGACTAGATTTCATTAAGTTACCCAATGTAGTCTGTGCACAGCAATGATGCAATATATATCTGTCAATCCACTGATCACTGTTTGATGACAATATCACTCACTACTTTCTGAGTTGTGCCGGACATTGTTATGTGAGACGAGAGCCCTTACAGTTAGCTTCTAGGAGCTCTTACAGTTAGCTTCTAGGAGCTCTTATTGATAGATTCTGTGAGAGGGGCATAGTGATGAGGTTCTTTTCCTTCAACTATAGTGAGAAATGGGGAGAATTTTGACCTATGAAAGACTGTACATTGAAAATATTACTATGTGAAAATACAGAACTTGGTCAACAGTCTGAATATGTAGTTATTGCAATTTACGAAGCGATTCGTAACTCATGAGTGATAAATCTAAAGTGATATCGGATTTGTTATAGAAATATTAAGTTTACACAATTGCTGCCATGTTATTGGAATGTGTTATCCAGTACTTTTTCAACATATTACAAAATAGTAGCACTATCATTAATTATTCAGTCAAACCTGCTGTAGTGACCACCTGTCCACTAAGACCACATATTTTGTTTCCCTAAAAAAGGTTTATCATTGAAACATGTACTAAAGACCACTTTTTGTGTTTCCCTTGGGCGGTCGCTATAGGCAGGTTTGACTGTAGTTTAAGTATGATAGCTTGTTTACAATTCATTTGTGTTGTTTCCTCCCGTAGAATTTTGGCCTTGGAGAAGCTAGGAGCAGTCTTTAACCAGGTTTCAACGCAGCTGAAATACACGCCAAGGAAGTTTGCTGTTCACCTTGAGAATAATAACATTGTTGTCATTGAGACGGACCATAATACATACACAGACTCCACCAAAGCACAGAGAAAACAACAAATGGCAGAGGTTAGTCTATCTGTATTTATTTCATTTTGGTGATACTGCATTTGATCATTTGAGAATAATAACATTGTAGAAACAGACCATAATACAGATTCTACCAAAGCCCAGCAATTAATTTCCCTGCAAATATTGATAAATAATCACATGTATATAGTGCTTAATTATTTGTTTCTAAGTACCTTACATAGTATTTAATTTAACCTCTGTCATTGAATTCAATTGCTAATCCGCACATGACAGTGTACATGCTCCTCTCCCTGGGGAGTATGAAGATAAAGTCTTCTATCGGAGTACCTCTTACAAAGTCACCAAATCCAACATCTACACCCACATTGACAAAATTGTACACTTGAAAAGACAGTATGGTTGTACATCATATTACTTGTGATACATTGCAGATACATTTTTTGGCCGGGTTAAAATGTAT
The DNA here is from genome assembly GCA_003118195.1 of Hemicentrotus pulcherrimus. NCBI lineage: Eukaryota > Metazoa > Echinodermata > Echinoidea > Camarodonta > Strongylocentrotidae > Hemicentrotus > Hemicentrotus pulcherrimus. Next base: position 69,917 of record BEXV01001660.1, read on the forward strand.
TTAGTACTTCATTTGTGCTTGAATGGGATAGGTGGAAGTATCATACATTAGTTTTATGAATATTAAATTAAATTGGTCAATGATGAATATACTACAAGCATATGTCTGAATTTCATTTGAATGACATACTGGATCCTGAGACCAATACAAACATGCTTTAGAATTATACAGGTACCGGTAGCCATTCATTTTGCAGACTGAGTGATGTTTGCTCTAAATTATGTCTGCAAAGTGAACTGTATTAAAAACAGCATTTAGATTTAGATTAGATTAGATCAATAGAGAATCTGTTGCTGAGCTAGTGCCATGAGAGTCCTCTGACGGTGTGTGCGCTCTTTAAGTTTACACTATTATTATTATTATTATTATTATTGTACACAGAAAATGCAGGCGTCGTTCAGATAAGAAATGAAAGTGATCACTATGGGAAATAGATAAACACAACATAATAGGTTCTTCTATGAATTCTTAACTTTAGTTAAAGCCCCACTGTACTACTTAAGCTACTTGCTCCCTATATATAGCAAACAATACCTAAGTGGTACCTGTTGGTCCCCAATGATCCCCTTTTTCTTTTGATAATTGAGAACTGATTTGATGAGATAACCATCTGTCAGTGACCACGCAGGGTGGTCTAATCCCTCCTGGCCAAACTAGTGCAGATAGGCTTTAAGTCAGTTTTATAATGTCAGTGCTGTTCTTTGTGTAGGAAATGGTTGAAGCAGCTGGTGAGGAGGAGAAGGAGCTAGCAGCTGAGATGGCAGAAGCTTTTCTCCAGGAGGAGCTACCCGAGTCTACCTTCAGCTCCCCAAAGGCTGGATCAGGGATGTGGGCCTCTACGATCAGGCTCCTCAATCCGGTCCAAGGACAGACCTTAGACATGGTGGAGCTAGAACAGAATGAAGCTGCATTCAGGTAGGGACTTAAAGAAGTCGCACTGTGTTATTGGTATTAAGATTTATGTTGGGTTATCTACTGCCGGGTCTTTTAGTCTGGATCAGGGATGTAGCCCTCCACCATTAGGGCTCAACCTGGTCCAGGGACAGACCTTGGACATGATGGAGCTAGAACAGAAGGAACCTGCATTGAATTAGGGACTAACAGAAAACATTATGTGCACTTGATTAAGTTATTCCCCATGTGTTAAATGACAAAAAAATGTTCACAGGTGTATGTAAAGAGAGGGAGGGTAGTGTAGAATGAAAAAAAACAATACATTGGACTAGATTTCATGAAGATTCCCACTGTAGTCTGTGCACAGCAATGATGCAATATATATCTGTCAATCCACTGATCACTGTTTGATGACAATATCACTCACTACTTTCTGAGTTGTGCCAGACATTGTTATGTGAGACGAGAGCCCTTACAATTAGATTCAAGGAGCTCTAATTGATAGATAACGTGAGAGGGCCATAGTATTACGGTCACTTTGCTTTAATTATAGTGAGAAATGGGAAAAATTTCAATACGATTTACATTTCATTGAAAATATTCTGTGAAAATAGTAAACAATTTAGTTATGTAGCCAATGCATTTCATGACAGGATTCAGAACGCATTAGTTATGAAGTTAAAGTGATATCAGATTTGTAGTAGAAATAGTATTTAAAACATTCCCCCAAAATAGTAGCATTATCATTAGAGTTTAAGAATGGTAGCTCTTTCACAAGTATATAGGATTTTGGCCTTGGAGAAGCTTAGGAGCAGTATTTAATCAGGGACTAACAGAAAACAATACATGTTTGTTTGTACCATTTATGTGCACTTGGTGAAGTTATTCCCCATTCATGAAATAAAACAAATTACTTGCAGATGTACGTAAAGAAAAGAGGGTATTGAAGAATGAACAAGAAATTGTCTTTGGTCTAAACACATTTTCTTTTGCTCTGTTTCGTCTTCTTATCCAGTCTTGCGTTGGTGAAGTTTGCCAATCGTGAAGACGAGACCCACGTCTTGGTGGGGACAGCCAAAGATGTAACGTTGAGTCCTAGGACCTGCTCGGGCGGTGCTATACATACGTACCTACTCACAGAGGAGGGCAAAAAGCTTGAGTTCTTACACAAGGTAAGTTTGATTGATGCAAAAGGACTTGAATTCTGGTTGGTCTGCCGGAGGACAAAAAGCATTTCTCCTTGGTGGCAGTTCTTGCTGAATGTTTAGAGCAATCTATGCAATCTTGAAAGAAAGTGATGGGTGCTGGTAATTTATGTAGGTGAAGAGGGTAGATCTCTTTTATGAAGTAAGTAGAAATAGACGTGAAATATTGTTTATGACTTACAAGAAATGTGCTCTTTCATTTATAATTACACACTGTACGTTATCCGTATTGGCCTGTGAAGCTAATGAAAGAAATGTTCCCTTTTCATTTATAATAACACAATGTTATCTGTATTGAGCATTTCTTTGTATAAGGGTTACACATGGATGCATTAACTTTACTAAAACAATCAATAAAATGTCTCGGCAGGTTATGACGATAGTGTAAGAAGGTGATAGTTGCAACAATGCAACAAAGTTATGTGGTCAATGATGCTAAACAAGCATATGTCTGAACTTCAGTTGAATGATATATTGGATACTGAGACCACATTATACTCCCCCCCCCCCCCCCCCAAAAACCAAAAA
>BEXV01001660.1:73086-83466 GCA_003118195.1 Hemicentrotus pulcherrimus
ATAATAATAATAATAGTGGGTTCTTGGATAGCGCTCATGTCTGTCACACGTGACACTCCTGGAGCTCCCAATTATTATCTGTGCTTGAAAATGTAAAACCATCAAAAGCAGATAAAATGTTAATCCTTTCTCTGTCATTGATGGCAATTTATGAATAAAAATCAGAGTGATTGATGTTGTGTATTTTACAGCACATTCCAAACTTCATCACCAACATCCTGACGACGGGTAACCGTGTCATCATCAGCGATGTCCAGGAGAGTCTTCACTTTCTTAAGTACAAGAGACAGGAGAATCAGATGGTCATCTTTGCGGACGATAGCAACCCTCGTTGGATTACGGCCACGTGCCTGCTGGACCATGACACCGTCATGTGCGCTGACAAGTTTGGCAACATCACCGTGGTAAGTGAATTGAAATTTGTGCTCAGTTTATTTGCGAGATAACTCCACTTTGCTTCATGGCTATCACCAATTTCACAGTCGATAGTTTGCCTTGTGTTTGCTTTGATACGTACATTGATCCAAGAGCAAGAGATCCTGTAAAATTTAGAATGAACCCAATTTTTAATGATTAGTCAAGTGAGAGATACAGAGTCTCTTCTGGGGTGATACTGTCATGTTTGCAGATAAGTTCTGAAATGTAACAGTGATGAGGGAGTTCAGATGTTTATTAGCTAGACTTGAGTTACAGTTCCATACCTAAGTCACGTCAATGAAATTGGCACCAGGCTAACAATAGACAAAACGATAAATGACATTACTTGGATGGCCAAGAGTTGATGGGTGTGTTTTTTTTTGTGGTGTTACTTGGTTATTATTCTAGCAGAAATATGAGGGCAAATGATATTCCATATCATTCCAGTAAAGAGACACAGCAGGTATATCTCCCTTATGTTAAGTGGGTGTAATTGAGGTGTTTTTGTTGTTGTTGTGTAATTGAAGATACCTGACTCAGAGACATGATTTTACCTAAATTAATCAGCTACATTTATGAGATTATTTTGCACTGCATGGCAATGATGTCTTAATATCTGTCAATCCCCTGAAATTCAATTGTTGACAACTACACTCACAAATTCTGAGCTATGCAGTGATCATATCTTGTACTGTACTCATGTTAGTATTCATAATCTACTTGGGGAAATTCTTTTTAACCTTTCCTCTGCTATTGATGGCAAATTATGACCAAGAATTAGAGTGGTGGAAAAAACAGAGTTGCCAAGTCTCCCGGATCCTGCGGGAGACTCCCGGATTTTGACCCAATATCCCGTTTTCCCGACCCCATGCAAAAATCTCCCGGATTTCCAGATTTTAAGTTGTATTATTTTCACAAACGACTGTTTCACAAGACTAGCATGTTGAGTTCCCGTACGTACGTACATGTATACAAACACATGGCAATTCTGTAATATGAATTTTCCTGTTATCCAGTCGTCGAATATAAATTTACCGTGATATCGTACTTTATTTAACAGCGTAATAAATGAGAGTTACGCCGAACGACTGGCGGGCTAGTCTAACAAAACAGTTTCAGCTGGTTTGGGAACATGTGATAATGTGAGTGGTGTTTGTGTGATAGCAATTCGCCTGCTTGCTCTGCCGGGCGGCTTCCTCGCCGGCCCCCGTAGCGTCGCGGTACATTGGTGCCGGTTTTCGATCGGTCGCGTCAGAGCAGCCAGAAGTTGCACTGATAAAACAAGCAGACTTTGTCTGCTGCGATCGGCCCAAAAAAATGCACATTTCAACATCAGTTTTTGGATTGATTTGGGGACTTTTGCGATGTGATTTTTAAGTGGATTATCATTTGATACCAACATGGCAGTGTTACTGCAGAGTGGATTTTGAAGCCGACTTTTTTTTCTGATCTCCTTTGCCGTTGGGAACGCATCGATATAACTTGCATCTTCCGAAGGCGTAAGTCAACTTTGTCCAAAACAAGGCTGTATTTTGCTCTCTGTTTGACTATTAAAATATCATCCAGGACAATGTTGAAGTCAAAATATTATCAGAAATATAATGATGACTACCACTTGGAATGGCCTTGTGTTGGGAAAAAACAGGAGTTCATAGTCTGAAATATGATGTGAAGTTCATATGTTATCAATTGTATGCAAATAAAATGTGCCAGATCAAAGCCTTCCATTTTGAGAAATCATTGAAAAAATGTGTTCTAAAAGGGTTTCAATGAGGCTTAAAACCAAGAGCTTTTGGGGGGCCTGCCCCCTGCCCCCCCCCCACCAGGGGCACTAAAAGGCCATTCTTGGTTCCCGCCAACATGAAGTCGTTCGATGCTGCTCTCTCAGAAATCTCCCTGATTACCCAAATCAAATGTTGGCAGCTCTGAAAAAAGGGTTTGGACAAAGAATGGCTACAAAGTTATTCTTGAAGCAGAAACTAGTACTCTTATTGTGAAATTAATTTTCATTGAAGAGATTTTGTTACCAGTTTTACAATGAAACAAATTATTGTTATGTAAAAATTTAGTCTTGAAAGTTCATTTTATGTCAGTTATTCAAAACCTTAGTGGGAACAGAAGGGTGAATAATGCGCTATGTTCTTTCTGAAATCTCCACTCTCCTACAGCTGAGGTTACCCACAAGCGTCAACGACAACCTGGACGAGGATCCGACGGGGGTCAAGGCACTCTGGGACCGCGGCCTGCTCAACGGAGCATCCCAGAAGACCGATGTGGTGTCCAGCTTCTTCATCGGTGAGACGGTCCTGTCTCTGCAGAAGGCCACACTGATTCCTGGAGGTTCAGAGTCTGTGGTGTACACCACGCTGTCTGGGGCCATCGGAGTCCTGGTGCCATTCACAGCACATGAGGTAGGTTTGGATGTTCCCTCCCTAAGAGGCAATGGCATACAGTCTGATCCAATACTGGACAGATTTAGTTTGCATCTCATTTAGGGATATAAGTAGCCATTACCACTATTGCTATGTTGCAGCTTCCTGTCCTAGGTTTAATGTTTAATTAAGTGTAAACATTTAAAGGGTTGGGCATTGATAAGCCTGGCAGACTTGGGGGAAAAAGACTGAATTGGTTTAATGCAAGTTTGGATAATGCACAAGTTTGTTACCATATGTGAATTTTGAAACACTACACAATGACAGAATTTCTAGAATCTGTTAAATATTTCTTTGCACTTAAGCTATTCTGGCTTAGTTATTACTGTCCTCAAAGGTTTTGTTTTTTCTGAAGAGGAATGTCATGAACTTCAACATGAAGTAGTCAAAAAGTTTTGTCTTTTTAATTCTGCATGGCAATGATGTTCTTTTATAGATCTGTCAATCCCCTGAAATCAATTTGTTGACAACTATACTTGTGAGTTCTGAGCTGTGTAAATATTCCCATTGTTTGGAATATCCTTATATACTTTAAAAGGTATCTTCAGTCGAAATGCGAAACTGATTACAACAAAAACAATCATTGAATGGAATATCCCCCACAGTACAGTAAAGTTTTAAGGAGGTTTGAGACTGCGTTGTAGAATAAGTACAGTGAGAATAAGCACTTCTAATAATTCATCATTCATAACATTAAAGGTTATAAGGTGTAATGAATCGTAAGAGTAATCATATGTTAGGGAATAGCAAAAACATGGTTTACAGATCATAATGTCGTGCAAAGCATGTTTTACTCTCATACATAGTGAAAGTAAACGGGAAGTAGTTATATTTCCTGCTTTCGGTGTCTTTGTTCTTTCATCCTGATTTCATTAGGATATTTCATTAGCTAAAGCTCATGTTATATCTTTGCATAATGTTGGATTGGTTTTGTATGTGTACTTTTTCATTGCCACTTGATGTATGATAAATGTGCTGATATAATGTAAATGACTATTGCCACTAGCCTCAGAACTGTGTTGTGAGACACAATTTTATTTGAGTTAGAACTCTGCGTTCAATACATGTACCAATTTTCTTTCCTTTACTATACCAGTGCATGATTAATGAAGTTATATCACATTTTTAACAAATCTCTGATGTGCATTTTTATGAATCATTCTCTTGAATGTGTGCTTATGATATCAGCAACAATTGTCTAACAATTGTTTATTTTATTATTTATTTATTTATTTTTTAATCTGAATACTAAACCAGAGATGATAATCACAACATGGATTGTAGCACAAGGTAATATCTAATATATTTTCTAATGAAGAAAGAGTGGATAAGTGATAGCGATTCAAAGTTTATGCATATTTTCTTAATATTTCCCTTCAGGATCATGATTTCTTCCAGCATCTTGAGATGCACATGAGATCAGAATACGCACCCCTCTGTGGAAGGGACCATCTCTCATACAGATCCTACTACTATCCAGTCAAGGTAAACGTTTTGATCTTACTGTAAAGTAAAATATCTAAAGGAGACATATTTGAGATAGTGTGGAGAGCTGTAGAGTATTATGTGTAGCATTATTTCCAAATGGTGTTCTCCAAACTAATGACCCTTTTTTTAAAAACTTGTTTGTTCTTCATATAATACTTACATGTAGAAATATGTAAATGATTAAAAAAAATGGGGGTTTGGATCTATATTGGGGCACCCATTTGTCTCGGGCACCTGTTAATGTTAAGTCCTTAATTCATTTGATTTTCTACAAGCACTCTTGGTCATGCAAAATACAACAATTCTGTTATAAGTACTTGGTCCTTTTATTCCTAACATGATTGATGGAAACGTGTTTTTTCAATACTGACTATTTCTATCTCTACGTTTCGATGGGTTGTATTTCAGGGCCAACTAACCATGTCAAAAGAATATGTTAAGGAGTTATACATTGGGAGGTTATTTTCTTTGAAGAAATTTAACCACAAGGAGAAAGAATGGAGAACATGGTAACCATAGAATAATGAAGATGTTGGGAGTCTGTAAAAGACTACTGGACGGATCCAGATTTAATTAAGTTTACCACTGAAGTCTGTGCACAGCAATGATGCAATATATATCTGTCAATCCACTGATCACTGTTTGATGACAATATCACTCACTACTTTCTGAGTTGTGCCAGACATTGTTATGTGAGACAATAGAGCTCTTACATATAGCTTCTAGGAGCTCTTATTGATAGATTCTGCGTGAGGGTTACATCTCGATAAATTGCACCTATCGTACCAACTAATCATGTCTGAAAAATTCAGGGTGTATTAAACTGTAAACCTCGTTCAAATATATCATCACCATGGAATCCTACAAAGCTTACATATTGATTATTTCAACGTTTCTTGTATTTTCAGAACGTGATTGATGGTGATCTGTGTGAACAGTACAACTCTATGGAACTTTCTAAGCAGAGGACTGTGGCTGAAGAACTTGATAGGAATCCTAGTGAGGTAAGTACCATCCAACTATTCCAAAATCAACTCAAGGCACTTATCGTCTTCAAAATGTTGTTATTACACATATGTTTAAGGTTATGATTTAGCACAATTTACACAATCAATAGGTCTGTCTGTTAAATCAATAACTCCTTTTGATCTTTAGATATTCTTGACAGGGATATGAGGGTATATGACACCCCAAATCATTCATGTCCTGACATGAATTTACCCAAATTTGTCAGCTACAGTTAGGAGGTTATTTTGCACTGCATGGCAATGATGTCTTATATCTGTCAATCCCCTGAAATTCAATTGTTGACAACTATACTCACAAATTCTGAGCTATGCAGTGATCATATCTTGTTCTATACTCCTGTTGATGTTGATACTCTTGAAAATTCTTGAAAATGTTAATAAGACTGAGAATCTGCCAAAAATTTTACCTCGGATATTAAAGCCATTCAAATCTGATGAAATGCCTTTATTTTGTAGGGTAGATAACAATGCCACTGAGTATATTTTTTAAAGACTTTTTTTGATAATGCATCACAAGAAATCAATTAAACACTGGTGCTGCTAGATGATGCTATTGATTGTGAATCCACCATATTCAAAAAATGTTGTTAATCAAATAAAAGTTTACAGGTTTTGATTAAGATTGCATAATAGATATATTAGCTTTGTGCATAGAAGTTTCTTAATCTTTGTTTTACGAGAGTCTTCTCACTCTTCTGAATTCAATCAAAATAAATATAATTTAGCATGCATTCATTTCCTTATCCAGTGTATTAATAGTTGCTTTCTCCTATTTGTCTCTCTTTTCAAGGTTTCAAAAAAGCTGGAAGACATCAGGACAAGATTTGCCTTCTAAGCAGTGGACCATAAAGAATCTTAAGTCTCTCAGAACTGCAAAAAAACAAAACAATGAGCTGTGTGAAAGTGAACATTGAGATTGTTGGCTGGCCCTTCCAGGATAAATGATCCTACAAGTTGTGATATCCATACAACTTGATCTGCAGTTGGGAAATCCATTCAGCTGCCACAGGTCTATGGCAATGAAAATGATGATCAAAAGACAAGACTTTGTTTGCAACCTCTGTTATGGCTGGACTACAGAGAGCAAAATGCAGAATTCTGCAGTCCCACATCATTGCAAATCGTGTGAGGAGACTACTTTATCATTACAGGATCGAATGTGAAGCATGCAATCATCAAGTATAAATCTACAGTTATTATAACTTGGACTCTGTGTATTCATTTCAAGGATTATGTGACTGGACTACAGATGTAGAGGGAGGTGTCTTGGGCATGTTGTATAAGCCCATGACTGGCAATGCAAGGTCATGGGTTCAAGCCCTGGCACACCCACTTATGTCCTTGAGCAAGGCATTTCATCCAGATTGCTCCTCTTCACCCAGGTGCTTAATGGGCACCTGTGTAGGATGCAACAGGCAATGTGATTGGATAAGGATGTGTACAAAGGCAACTGGCCGGAGTGGAGAATGTGCATTGTAATGTGCGGAATAGTAATTGAATCCACTGACCAGGGTAATAACAATACTGTTAGGGCTTCAGTCAGTTGTATGAAACTGGTAAAGTGCTTCCATGTGAAACAGTTATTAGCATTACTACAGGGAGCAAAATTCAGATGACAATTAGTGGACTTCTGCAGTCCCACATAATTGCCAATCACTACCATGCATACATCTACAGTTGACATTGACTCTGTTTATTGAAATGGAGTATTTGATCCTAACACAAAGTGCCTACCAGAAGTTTTTAACAATCAAGGATTCTAAAAACATTTTGCTGAAATAAGATGTATGTTTTACGGGAAGATGTGATTTATCCTCCCCCCCCCCTTTGTTTGTTTTACCAATGTTTTTGATTATGTGGCCATGGGATTGATCTGGTTCTTGAGTATAAACAGTTTTGATTCTGTGATTCAAAATAAAGTTATTGCACCTGTTTTGCATGATTCAGTTGTTTATTTGAAATACAATGATTTGATAAGAGTAACTATTTATTCATATCTATTTCTGACCAGGAAAACACATCATCAACATTCCAATGGTTATGAAAAATATGTTTACATGAAGCATGTGCAAGGTCTAAAGTCCCACAACATACATCTACAGTAGAGTCCAGTTACTGTTTGTATACCAAGTTTAACGGAAGTCACTGCGATAAGAATGCAACATGTCTTCGCCCAAAGTATGTCAGTAATCAGTATGTCAGATTATTGCAACTGAAGTTCATTGAAAGCAACAAAGCAGCTCTTGCAAAAACATGCAATAGGATCTTTATTTGTCAACTGCTCAGTGTTTCAAGTATTTTTGTTGGCAACTGACAGTGGACTTTGCTTTTTAACAATACATTGCAAAGGTTGGTATCAACTGCTATTGTTTGCTCAGCTTCTATATCTGGTCAATATACAATTGATTTGGTCATTTTGGTGTATTCCATAGTGCAGGGTGCAACTCGGCTGAGTGAACTATATTGACGCTTGAAATCAAACACTTTGTACGAACTGCACTTTTGGTATTTGTTTACATGTGACAGAGTCAGTCAGGCAAATATTCTGACGTTAAGTACTCTGATAACATCAAATGTTAAAAACAAGTCAAATTTTTACTCTGCTGAGCTTGCAAAAATGCAACATTTTATGTTCACTACAGGACACTGCTATTTGGCTGCAAATGGTTGGTGATGAAGGGTCCTGAAGAAGACATGAAAATGTTGCAAGCTAATTTACAGTAAGTCCAGGGACCCTTTTCACAAAAAGTTGCCATCAGTAATAAATGACAGTTGTTGTTGTAAGCTAGTGAAATCCTTGCTTCTGATTGGTTATCAGCAGATTTGTGACTGATTTTCGTCATTTGTCATTGAAAAGAGGCTTTGTGAAATGGGTCCCAGGTGACTTGTTTATAACATTCAATGTTATTGATCTACTACCTGGATGGTTGATAATATTTATAGATAATCAACATAAATTACTTTGGTTTCCTTACAGTCTATTGTGGGTAACCATGGGCACCTCTTTATATGAAGCCATTCAATAAACTTATGAAGCCATAAACTTTGAGAACAGTCGAGAATCGCACAGGTTAATCTCATTATTCAATTTGATTACCGATAAGGCACAGACCCTTTAAAATCAATATAAGTTTATTGCTGCAAAAATGGCCATCGTTGACATATCAAGAATTTCTGCTTTGTACTAGTGAATGTAAACATCAATGTTAAAGAAGGTCACTATTGAAATTGTATCTGTCTGTCAGGTGTGGCTTGCGTGTGTTAACACTGTAATAATTGCTGGTAGTGTGAATGTCTCAGTGACTATGACTCGCCTTGAAATTAACAGCTTCGGGAGGGTGATGCAAACATGCCCTACATTTATTGTCAGATAAATATACTGGTATGTTTCACTTGGCTGTTTCTTATGATTTGCTCATTTCATAGCCGCTGATGTTAAATTACTTAGATTTATTTAGACAGAGAACAAAATGCTTGATGTTTCTGAATGATTTGGGGGGTGTTAATTGCTTAAAAAAACAAACTCTGAACAGAATCATATCAATGTAAGATATAAATAGTACTGTTTTGATTTTTATATTATAACCTCCAATTAGTGACCATAATGAATGTCATTAACTTAGATCTCAGAATTTATTTATTTTCCCTTTTATAACAGGGACAGAATCAGTGGAAGTTCGGGAAAGTTACATTTTGTTTTTCTAATTTTAAGCTGAACCCTTCAGGACTGTAGTCTGATATACCACTTATGATGTCTAAACTAGACTGTGGTCCGTGGTAGAAATCTGCTCAAACATTGCCACTAGGAATATCTTTTAATTTCCCATTGTATTTTATGTAGAAAATTGGGGACACTTGTGTTATGGTGTTTTTGTTTGAAACAAACAAACAGAAATCCAATCTGGCGCTAGACATCATGGAAGCTGAAAGGTCATTGATACGACCTTTTGACCTTTGTCAACATTTCGGACAATGTGATGGATATTGTGAATAATGTATATTTATGTAAAGAAATTAATGATTTTTGTAGCCATCATGTTTGAGATATGTTCATCTTGTACTAAAAGATCCATAATTCCTGCATTTATTTCAAATTGCTGGAAATAAAAATGTGTATGATGATGTAAATATTTGATTGTCATAGAAATGTGAAATAAAATTTTGTTACAAAATAGCTATAGCAACAAGTGTGCATGACATTTTTGGAGGTGTTTTGGTATGTGTGTATCAAGGTGCATGTGTGTGCATAAAACTAAAATATAAGATCAAATTACATGTACTTGTATTTCAGAGGGGAAATTTGCAGCAGGGACGTACCGCTAAGCATATGGAAAATAGTATTGAACCGAGAGCTGTAGAAAGTAGAGTATGAAATGAATATGTGGGAATCTTGCAATGATTTCACTTTCTTTTTCTATGATATATGAATATTTTGAGAGAGGAAAGTTTATAAAGAGGCCAGTAGCAGTTTGAATTGACATTGTTCTAAGGAAACGATAGTTGAAGGAAGGAAGGAAATAGAGCAAGAGAAATGGATAGAGAGAGAAGAGAGAGATTTTGTTTTTAGCTTAAGGTATATTAAAGGCATCGTTTAACAAATTAAATCTATAACAAATTTGAAAATCGCATTTCAAAATGATAAAGAAGTGCCTCAAAAAGTACAAATCTTTGAGTGACCGGTTTTACCATACTCATTTTCCCCGATAGACTGTAGTGTTATGAAAACGCAAAATGTTGTTTTGATTTCCAATCATGAATACCTTGATAATCAGACAGGCGATCGGATTGTATAAGTCATGGGGTTCCTGACTGACATGAAGGTTTATAATCACTGCAGCATGAGCTTAAAGGGACTGAGTAACATTGTTCAGATGAGAGATAGTGGTTCAAAGGTAGTGACTTCGATGCTAGATGTACACTTAAAGATAATCTGAAAATTTGAGTGAAAACGGACCATTATTCATGGTACAAATTGGGAAAAACTGATCTGATCGATTCCTTAATTCTCCCAACTA
>BEXV01001661.1:62438-78425 GCA_003118195.1 Hemicentrotus pulcherrimus
CCCCCCCCCCCCCTCCGTGGCTACGTGCCTGTTAAAGAGAGGCCTGAAACCGCACGAATGTTCCCAAAATTTGCAAGATAAATATTTTAGCTCCCTGGAACTGGATTGGATAGTTGTTTGCGTGTATAACTTATATCTTCATATTTATTGATTCAAGGTTTTAATCAGTGAACATGATGGGAAGATAACTTAAAAGTTCCTAACATGAGGAAAAGGTCCTCAACAAATACGATATTGTCAAAAGCCGATATTTTCTTCACCCACATGCGCATTCGGACACAACACATATTAATATTTTCTGAGATATACTATTTTCACTGTCTTACTGAAAGTTCTCAAAAAGAAAATGAGATCCTCAAACTTAAGACATTGATGAAAGCTGGTATTGTCTAAAGAGACATGCAAATCATCCAACCAGAAATTTGTCATTTCAAAATCAAAGATGGATTGGTAAAGGTGCTTTTGACTATTATTATTTGTTAGTAGAATCATAAAATCTAAACAAATGTGGCAAACCTTCATAAATAACAGAACATGCTCCCCACTTTGATATTTCCGACCCAGAATGATCATGACAACTCTAAACCGTTCGGGAATTTCTTGTTGTCAAAGATGCTTCATCTAACATAACCACTTAGTAAAACGTGATGTATTCTTTTTATTCTTTGCTTCTCGAAGATGTTTTTTTTTTGTAATCCCCTTTAAAAAATAAACTTGCTCCACCATGGATTGAAAGTGTACTCACCACTAACAGTCAGCCTGACTGTCTGTTGGATGAGACCATTTTTGGTAACTACTACACAGAAATAGAGACCACTGTCATTGCTACGAACATCTGCGATAATTAGATTTGCTGTCTTGTTTTCGAAATTCAAGTCAAGGGATGTCTGGCTTTTGGATGTTCTTGTCTTACAAGATGAAGGGTCTCCAGGACAGTCATGAGAAGCGACGGTCCTATCGGGATTCTGCAATATTACCGTTAATCAAAACACTGATAATGATGATTATCATAACAATAATAATAATAATGATAAACATAATAAACGTAATAATAATAATCAGAAGAATAATAACAACAATAAAAATAATAATGATAATAATAATAACAATAATGATAATAAGAATAACAGTGCGATCTATATATTACAGTCATATCACAGTGTTTACAACAAAGTAATATATGTTACTAAGTTATAAAAAAAANAATAATAATAATAATAATAATAATAATAATAATAATAATGATAATAATGATAATGATATTAATTGTAATAATGATAATACGAAGAACAGTGCGATCTATATATTACAGTCATATCACAGTGTTTACAACAAAGTAATATATGTTACTAAGTTATAAAAAAAAGACTTAAATAATATTACATTTTATTATTTTAGTTTACCCTTTCGGGCCCCTATTAGACTACAATTATAACAATACATACGTCACGATCTAATATAACATAGTGTCAACATTACATTATTAAGCACTTTGGTGTGAAATATACTAGAAAATAGTACACTCAGTGCTAGAACACGATTACAAGCCAAAATACCATATGATTAACAATTTTGATTACATCAGTATTGGTACTAAAGAGAACATATTCACAGGTCAAGCCGTAAAGGTGTCGTCTACAATTAACATCTTCGTCGAAATACACAGCACCATATCTGAACAAGACTTAAAGCCTAGCTGCACTAGTTTAGCACTCGGAGGGATTAGACCTCTCTGCCTGGCCACTGACAGGTAGTTATCTCATCAAATCAGCTCTCAATTAACATAATAAAAAGTGGACCATGAGGGATGAACGGGTACCGCTTAGTCATTGTTGGCTGTATAGAGGGCGCAAGTAGCTACAAGACGTGCAGTCCTGCTTTAAGACTTACCGTAAGATACCACGTAGCATGGGCTAAGTTTTTCCTGTCCTCTTTCTTAGAAAGATTCCATTCATGCGAACATGGTAAGGTGACAGTATCCCCTCTCTTGGCTGTTATAGGGGCAGGAGTGGTCGCAGCAAGTCCAGTCCCGGCTCTTACAGTCATTATCACTACATATAAACAAAGATACATCTTTTAAAGTATTGTTGCGTACGATGTGGAGATAAACAAGTCTTATGAATTCCTGTTCATTATTTGTATCAGCTACAATCTTAAGCTCAAACATTCAAAAGTCGTCTCTGTCTCAGTGACTCTCTCTCTCTCTATCTCTCATGCCATTTTACTGTCGTTCACACAGTAGACAAACTAAAGTTTTTTGTGGAATGACCCTTTCGATGTCAAACTTTACCACCCCTACAAATATTTTTATTGGATTCTTATTAATACAGTTTTTAATCAATCCATGGCGGTAAACATATTGCGTCAAGAATTGCGATGTGTAATTCTTATCCAAATGTACTCTCTCTAAAAAAAATCGAGTGATCACTGACGTGACTCCTCTGGAGAGTAAAAATGAAATGAAAATAGATTGAGCATTTACTCATTTCTTCTTAAAGAGCACTCTACAATCAATTGATTTTCACTCCTAAACAAGTGATCACTGACGTGACTCCGGGGAGAGTGAAAACAGAGTGAACATTCACTCTTTTCTTATTAGAGAGTACATCTTATGAGATTAGATCTATGTGTTTCCTTTGAGAAATATTTTGAACCTCAAATCCACATTTTTTCTTAAAATTCTTACCAGAAAAGGCAAACAACACCAACTGTCTTATCCTCCACATCCTGTCAACGTGATAAATAAAATCCAGAATTAAAGTTTATCCGAGGTGTGACAGATGAAGCGGATCCGTAAGAAACTGGTGCTCTCTCTTCCTGATACTGTCTTTGCACTGTGTCTAGGAGATCGTGTCAGGATTTTTGCTCTTAAATATGAGTGCTCGTTGTTGTGAATCCATTCATACATTTATCACCAACCATTGGCTGGGGAAAACTAGTTCACAAGAAGAATCATAAATAGATGAAGATCGTGAGTGTCATTTTACTTTTACTTTCGGTTATGCGAGCTCATCAACCGGATGGGGCTATAAATAAACCTGGATTTTACCAAGAAAACGCTATACACATTTATTTATGTATCTATTTATTTATTTGAACATCTTTATTCAGAATAAACATGAACATCAAAGCTGTTATCATAATGGTCCTGTTTGGAAGAAAACAAAATCAGCACAATGTATTATATGTAAACATTACAATACATTTCAAAGGTTGAAAAGAAAAAGTTTTATGATATGTAATGTATTTAAATATTCACACACAGCAGTTACACATATAAGGTCATTGTATATTTATACAAAGATACTTCTTAAAATTGTAAAGTTATCAGCAAGATAGAACATTTAACGTAGGAATCAATACAATTAAATCAGTACCATGTCAAGAAAAAAAGAGATTAGAGATAAACTTGAGTCCTGGTAAAAAAAAGGAAAATGAATTCTCACAGAACCAAACGAAACTTACATTCAATGTTCAAGATTACAAATAAATTTCACTTGCCAAACAGTTTTGGTCGAAAATGTATACTGGCCGAGTAATGAGCATAGAAAGATAAGGAAATCAAGGTAGGTAACCCCGACACAATTTGTGTAGTCCAATGCCAATCTTTCTGTGTACAATGCTTGTTACTTTACCAAGACTGGACCAAATTTATTATGATTTTGCTGACTCCAGAACCTCGCAATATACACACCAATACTTACATGCTACATGATCAACCTTTTCTGATCCTTTCCACAGCTTTTCTTTAACAATGTAATCGCATGATCAGAACTCACCTTTATCTTTAAGTAGACAGAGAGATAGAGGCAACAAGATGGATGGATGGCAAAACAAATAAGAAATATATTTATGGAGAGTACTAACATTCTATAAGGACGATAATGGAATATGTTTGGTAATTAAATCGATACGCTTTAAGATATGATTATTGTTTGAAGATTGAAATGTGTTGAAGGATTGAATATTTTTGGAAAATTTGAGGAAAAATTGGTCCATACTTTAACCACTTGCACACTGAAACGATTGGCTTCGGTTGAACAACATTCGATTTAATAGAATGTCTAGTATTAAAAAGATGCCTATCAACAACAACAAATTCAAATTTATTGCACAATCAATTGGGGACAAGACTGTATAATACCTTTATGTGATAATGAGGCGAGGAAATAGTCCCTCCTTTGCTCGAACGTTTGCCATTTCAATTTACAGAACAACCAAAATTTCTATGTTACTATTCGTGCCACTCGTTTTTTAGATTTTAAGTATTAATTCCCTGTACTTAAAGGAATACTTCCCCGAAACTAAACAAGAGTAATCAATGCAAGATTGCATAGTTGTCCTATATAAGGTGTTCAATAAATTGCTATTTACAGTTGAGCTAAGTCTTCTATTTTTTAGACGGAAGTAATCGACACAAATGTTTAACTTGAATATCCCATGTATCGTGAGAATCTACATCAACTCCAAAATATCTCACATTATGTATTTGTTGTAACATATTTCTATCAAGATTAATTTTAAGTTCATCCAATTGTTAATATGTATTTGTTGTAATATATTTCTATCAAGATTAATTTTAAGTTCATCCAATTGTTTTGGGTTGCGCGTCGAATTAAGCATGATATTTGTTTGGGAAAGAACCAATTATTGATATCATCAATACAAGTTGTAATCTTTGTTTAATTTTAACAAAATTTGAACATGAAATATATATGTATGTGTAGATATATATATGTTACAACTTCTACAAACAAAAAATATCATTCATAAAAATTAAGAACAAATCTGAAACCTAAACGCCACCTTGCAGGATACCTACAGTAATTTTCATTGTCTTCCTGACATCGAACAACCTGACTGATATTTGAAAGATGACTTATAAACCATTGAAGTTCATTGTATTTAACACCACATATTTAAAGTTTAAATACTTTAAGAGTAACTTGTGATATTGTTTTTTTTTCGAAACATGTAGATGTATCTAGAAAAAAAAGCGCCAACCATTTCACGATTATTGAGGGCTTCGTACCGATCATCAACAACACATGAAAGCATGTGGCCATTGAATGACATTTCAAAAAGGAAGATTGATCAACAGTTATCATATTATTAAGAATTAAATATTCATACAAGTTAGTCTCTTGCCCATAGTTTTTGCAACATGTCATACACCGGAAATTGTTCAATAAGTGGAGCATACATCTGTTGAACCCTAACCCCTAAAAATTAGTGTTACTCGTGAACAATTCGAGTCATCTATCCCAATTTCAAATTCAATCGAATAACTCAATAATGGGTGAATGATTTATAAATACAAGATTCTACTATTTTGAGCGATTCCGAGATATCTAAAATATCTAACTTACCATCAAGACCAAAACTGGAGAAATAGTTTAACATATATCATCGTTCCCTGATAGTTCTCATTTTAGATTCAAAAACGCATTCAGGATTTTTTTCATTTAGGAGATTTAGGCTCAATGTGTATTAGATCATACATCTAGCTTTTGCCGAAAAACTATTTAATATCTCCGGAGTTAATTGATTATGCACTAATTAATGATTTTAAAAATATTTTTAGCCATTGCTTTGAATCATTTTCATACTTTATTTCCACCTTAGAAAAGTACTAAATGTTTTTGCTTCACAAAACATACTATTAACTGAAGTAACTGAACTATTTTCTAACCTCACAATAATCATCTTTAAACTCTTTATTAACACCTGACTGGTCATTCAGGTAGTCCTGTTCAAGAATGTCATTATTCATCTAAGGACTATATTTATTATTTATCTGTCGACTTACCACTCCTGGCGCAGGTTATGAGAGAATTACTACAACTACAATCATATTATTGATATTATTATGACAAATATCTTTGAAAAAGCGAGTTTTACTAAAAAATATATGTTCCCTATAATTTGCAACTCCGTGTTGAAATTCATTAATATCAACATCCTTATAAATAAGTGATCACGGGGAGCGATTTTGGTACGTCCAGGTATTTTAGGACAACAATAAAATCTATGCATTAAGAACAATTACATGTTACCCGAAAAGATTTTGTAACAATCTGGTTAAGTGCAAAGGAAGAACCAATCACATATAGATGATTATCATAAACAGTATTGTTCATTTATAGTCTATATTAAAATAAAAAAGAACCCAAGATCCTTGTCTTTTGATTCTTTTTTCTCATAGAACCTGGAATAAAACTCGATACTTCCATCCGGTGGTGTACATATACAACCAGTCCGCCTTTCATACGTGAGTTTAATACGGAAATTATATGAATCATTGGAAAAGTAATAACGGGGTATGAATAGACAAGAAGTTTAGTTTTAGCATTATATAATATATTTATATGTATATCAATACATGCATATATACACACACACACGCACAAAACAGCTGAAGAAAATCAAACAATTTACGAGAAGCAAATGAAGAAAATGAATGCAAGAAACTTCACAGCCGACCAAAACCACAAAAGACCCCGTCCCCATAATTATTTTTCTAGAACAACTCCTGTCCACCATAGCAATAATCGGAAGAATTGGTGTGTTCAAATTCATGTTTATGAGTAAAACAAGTCAATAAGCAAGAGAAATCGGATTTGTGATTTTTTGTTGTTGATTATTATTTACTATAATTAATATCAATATTGTTATTAATATTCTTATTATTATCGTTATTATTTTTGGGGCGGCGGGGGAGGGCGGGTATTCTTAGAGGCTCTCAGCTTCCCCTGCTTCACTGCTGATATAATAGCTACGATATGAAGCCATGAAATAACATGGTACGCGAGTACCACATGTCAATCATTGACCCTCAGAAAAAAGGGCTTCGGGAACCAGACTTTTTGGTATCCATGTGTTACGCCTATATGAGTTAGATACACTATGAATACGACGGACAAAGAAAGAGGACAACATAAACAGTTCCTCATTCTATCCTCAAGAACTCACTGCTGTGGTAGACAAAGGAACATCCCTTCACTGCTATTATGTAAAAACAATTATGTAAAAATGTGTAGAACATGTGTCATATGCATATTCACCTGTTCGGCTTATTTTACATAATAGAAGTGAAGGGATGTTCCTTTGTCTACCACAACAATTGTTGAGGGTAGTATGAAGAAGTGTTTATTTTGTCCTCTTTCTTTCTTTTCCGTCATGTTCATAGTGATAGCTGAATATTCAAAGGGATTAGGCAAGCATTACAAATTGATTTGAGTAAATCTCTTCGAGATAATGGCCCGGTCCCACTGGCCGATGAACAAAAAACGCATGCATAATCGGCCACAGCGGATGAGCAAAATTTCGGGAGGGGCTCCACCCGTTTTCATCCGCTCCAGAAATGGACAAAATTTGCGAAAACAGAAGGGGGAAAAAACGGACTTGGGTAGTATATAGCGGGGATGTTAAACGGATGTTCATCAGAAGCCTAGCGGATGGAAGTGGATGACAGCTTTGAATACTTTTTATACGAGATGCATACGCTTACATCCTTTCTATTTCCGTGCTACTAACGATGAATAGACGTTCCATGTACCTTATCATTCCTCCCTCTTTCCATTTTCTGCTGCAGCGGATGTGAGTTGCGAGGATGCCCAGAGGATGCAGAGAGGATACCTTAACGGATGCTAACGGACATAGAACGTTTGTTGCTCGTATTTGTCGCGGATTTACATCGTACACGACGGAAGTTCATTCGTTCTAAAAGTTTTGTGCTGCTCAAAACTTTTTGCGCGGATGAAATCACAGTGGACGGATGCTCGATGGATAGAGCGTATGAAAGACGAATGCAATGAGAACACAACGGATGCATAGCGTTTTCCAATGGATGGCAAGATTTTTTTTACGTTTTACATCCTCTTTGCATCCGTAAGTGCAGTGGGACCGGTCCTTAGGTTAGGTGCGTGTAAAGTTATCTGTAGTGAAACGTGCTTCTATTTCCGAATCAAGAGTTACAAATAGTTTTCAAAAGAGCACACAAAGATAACTCTTAAGGTTTCATCTATTTTGTTTCACATCGATTGTTTTACATCGGAAGGATATGACATCTGAACAAGTCATAAACATTTTGAAAGTGCACGTTAACTCTTCGTAAAGACTTTTGTTGTTGCAAAGGATTCCGGGAGCGTGGCACTTGACAGTATTACATCTGCTTCGATCTATTTCACTTTCCTTAAGTGTCATTAAGGTTGTGAGGACAGAACAGGGATATCAGAAGTGTGTGCGTGTGCGGGGGTGGGGGGATGAGGGTTAGTTAACAACAAGTTTTAATTCCTGTCCTGGGAAACAAATCTGAAAGAGTTAATGACATCCATTATACTTAGTTTGGGTTTCCTTTTGGGGGGCTATCTCATATTCGAAAGGAATGCATATCAACATCCTATTCTAGTGATCATAATTATAATGTTAATAATATTAATAATGAAAATGTTCATAATCTATAACCTTTTGCAAGGGCTTCATGGCACTGTCCTTAGTTTTTGCAAGGAATACGAAAAATAGATGAGTTAGGCCTATGTTTTTAAGTAGATGTTTTTGAAAAAATTAATGAAGTATTACATATTAATGTGGTTAATTTGCTATCTAGGCGTAAGGTAAGTAATTGAAAATATAGCAATAACCAATATAGCACCACTTGAGAGGAGGCTAAACTTGAGGTCACTTTATAAATTATCGTATGGTTTCGACCGCATGGCGATTCGTATCTCTTGAAATCATTTTTCTTTTGTTAGTACTGAAGTATCTGATGACCCGATGACCCATGATCATTGGACATCTGATATTACACATCTTTTGATCAGTCTGGTATCCACCTTTCACAAATATACTGAAACAGATCATGAAGCATACAAGACCACTACTCCTCCACCGAGTAATATATATATTTTTTTTTACACTGTTGCCATGAAGTTGGAAACATTTATCTCTTTCCTGATTTCATGAATAATTAAGTGATTTTGACAAAAAAGGTTTATTCTTGATAAATACAGTTTGTATCTTCTCAAAACTTAACTGATCGACCTAAAGAGTAGTGAGATCCTTAATTGTCCCGTTTGAAATTTTCATACTTTTGTTCGCTTCTTCGTTCAAGATTAACAATTAAACATAAACAAATATGTTATGCATTTCTCGACAGAAAATTATAATAATGTCATCAACAAAAAACTGTGAAAAGAACTGTTGCTCCCGGTAAGTTTTGATTAATTTCAAATAGCGCCTACGGCCGTACAATGAAAGCTGCAACCGTGGAAATCTCAGTATATGCAGCTGTGATATGTAATTTCCAAATGGGGATAGCTAATCGGTCGATTTTAGTCAAGAAACATTTTTTTTATAGCTATATAAATATCTTGACCTTGACATGGAGCTATACAACATAAAGAGCTTATTATTCAGATTTTCATTACTTCAGACTCGGTTTAAACCGCGATAACGATCACTAAATATTTTAGGATCATTATGCTTCCAATATGTTCATTTGAACCAAACTCATGACCCGATAACAAAACTTTGTATTACCTTTACGATGTACTTTTATTTTGAAGAAATATGAATATTATTCTAAGTTAAAGCTTTTTCTACACCTTCCTCTCAAGCAAAGCATCTGTAACCCCCAAAAATGCATTAATTTTCACCTCTCTTTTCTTTAAATATCTCTTTAAAGAACTCTTATAAAGATATATTAACATAATTGACTTCAACATGCAGTAGGCAATGTTTATTTACATCACAAATTGTGGTCACATTGCAAGTCATTTCTGATTTTCGTAATCTTTTTTTTATTCAATATTGAAAAGGCCACATTTGTTTCAACTGCAATATACCAGACAGAGCTACGTACACATCCACCATTAGCTATACATACACACAAACTCACACACAATACACACAAAACTCACACAAACAGATCGTGTGAGAAAATTCTCATTTGAATTTCACCATAAGATTTTTTTTCTTCTGAGGTCGCCCTCAGAATTGCATGGCGGAATGGAGAATTTTCTTAACGTTGTCAAATTTAATGCATGAATCTTTGTTGCCAATTATTTCATTCATCTGTTATCAATAAATGTATTTTGGAAGTCAAAATGCGTAGGTAGGACAAACGCCAACATCATATTATGTAGAAAATTGCAGGAATTATGAATATGTCATGCCTGTCCTAGTCTGTGAAAGTTACACATTAGCAGTGTACTAGTATTCAAATTATGCAACAAAATGCGTTTACCTTCTAGACCTCACTGACAGACACTTTTGAAAGACTGACTGACATGTTTGTGTCTTTGGTAATAACATGCAGAACATTTAATTTGAATTGTGAAATTTAAACATTAGATTGAAATGTAGAATTCAATATATCAAGAAATAAAATTTAAAACCAGTTATCGTGAAGTAATTTTTTTTTGTGCGAAGCTAACCATTTACACCAATTTGCAAAATTATGACATCATTTTGTTGACATGGTTATCGGTATAAAATGTATTCATACATGTAATGTATCCATTTTCAGCTATCTTGTAAACAACCTAAGTGTATTTAATAGTTAAAGAACAATTGAATGTAAATATGTATAAAACGATTTTGGTTAAGCTATATCACATTATAAAATGATCGTTTTCAACCAATGTCTTTTCTTCATTTGAATACATGGTTATCATCTACTCTTTATTTTATTTTTATTACAAAAAACAAAAAACAAAAAAAGTAGTTCACTTGAAAATTCCATTCACCTATTCCTTGTAAATGATCGAGGAAGATTCTTGAATGATCACTTATTTCATGGGGATACCAATTAATTTTTATTTAACCTGTTTATATGCTTATAATTATGCCACCCTGTATAAATATCAGAAATAAATAAATAAATAAATGTCCGTCTATTGGCGTTGTGAGATGTAAATTTCTTCGATGTCTCTTCCGCTCCAAAATCATAACCCTTGTTAAAGGTACTACAGTTTATGTCCTATTCACAGGCCCACAAAATAAAAAAAGGTTAAATCCCAACGGCATTTGAAAGAAAAAACGAATTTAGAACTTCCCTCAAAACGAAAGGGCTTAAAATAGCTTTCAGTGGGAAAATAACGACCATTAGTTGTTGAATCGACATCAGTGATTGCAACCACCTAAGTAGTGGGTTATAGATGTAGACAAAAGCTCATAAAGGCTGCTCATAAAGGCCTACCTGTTTTAAATTGTATGTATGTTATTACCAAAGAAAAAAACAATGTCAGTCAGTCTTCCAATATTGTCTGACAGTGAAATCTAGAAGGTTACCGAATTTCTCTGCATAATTTGAAAACTAGGAAACTGCTAATGTTTAAATTTCACAGATAGGGCAAATGACATATTCATAATTCCTGCAAAGTTCTAAGGGATTTTGTGTGTGAAAACATTACGCATTACAGAGGCACATAACGCGAGTACCCCCTCCCCCAAAAAACAACAACAACAAGAAACAACAATAACAACAATAAACCACAAAAAAAAAAATCTAAAAAATCATACATATAAGAATCACTACAAGAATGGAAATGAAAAAGACTTATTACAGTTTTTATTAATTACAATGGATATTTAGGGGACTAAAATTCTTAAACTAGCATTGCATTGCCAATACAAGAAAGGTTTTCATCAACATTTTAATTACAGAAAATTTTACGAGTCTTGTCAGTACGGAGTCACTGATCTCTACCCAGATCAGTGTTCGTAGTACGTACATACAATATAATTTCACAGGATCCATACAATTATAGTATAACATTGGCAACACGCTATTTCTCGTCTGTTTAAATGGTCGGTCTGATCGGTCGTTTTTCGAATTATCTTTTCACCATGACGAGGTTTTCATTAGTTTTCGCAGTTCATATTTGCAAAATCTACATCTGCACATGTGATTAGTTTTGGGAAATATTCGAATGGATTACTGAATTTCTTCGTACGACGGAGAGGAAAGGAGCGCTGTTTCGCGCTCGTCGCATGGTGATTATATACACGTGAACTAACGGAGTGTAACGGTCTCGCTCACGCACAGTTATCTTCAGCAAATCTTCAATCAAAATTGTGTTTTATACTAACGTGCAGGGTTAGGTACAGTGAAAAACAATTTTCGTAACAATTTTATTTATTTTATTTTTTTATCAGCATTTTCTTTATCGTGTGACAGCTTTTTTGTAACAAACTTGAATAAAGGGATCGCTCGACCCATGGTCTAGTTTGCTTGTTTTACCTGACTGTTAATAAAGCTTGTGCATGCGTGTAAATAAACAACCGGTGGACGGCTTTAATTCCTCTCCAATGGACTTGCATATTGCTCCGATTGTCTCTTTTCGGTCGCGTGAACATTACCAGCAGAAACCACAACCTCCTGGGCGGATCATCGCCCATCCCCATTCACTATACGTTACCTATAAAAGGCTGTATCGTCTGACCGTTCATGAATATTCATGATTTTACTAAACTCGGCAAAATGTTTGCTTTTACTAAATGGAAAATGACGGTGGGGGTTGGATGAAATGGACATAATGAACCAAGCAGAAGTGATCTATGGTAATTCATGCTTCTTATCCTTCGTGTGCTTGACCTTTAATCTTAAAATCGCTTGGCAAACTGAGTCCAAAGTTCGACTTGTTTCACATGTGTACTATAGGCAATGACGAGCTTGCAACCTATTTTGATCAAATTACGGTGGGTGAACTTTCAAAAGTCAATGGGACATGATGGTTCCAATAAAAGAGCAAGTGATAAGGTAAGTCGGGGTGGATGTGCTTTTCGTTTAAACAAAAATGAATTTTCAACGATTTTGTTTGTACAATTCCAAAGGCTAACATGCATGGCTGCTGAATCTGACGACAGGGGGCGTTGTGAAATGAGACTAAACGGAGCTATATGGTTATAAGGATTATAAGACCACTACTCTATTACAAAGCCATAGCCCCTCCCCATTTGTGACAATGCACGTGCTCAGACGTTACCATGACAATCGTTTATCGCGAGAAGCTGATTGGTGTCGGACACCGTGGTTATCTAGATGGGATCATGATAAGAAGGCCAACAAAATTGATAAATGCAGACTTTTTGATGCACTCACCATTTTGCCGGTTCCACTGTTTATACGCCAAGCTTCAGAGTAAATAACCAAAGTTTATCAAGGTAAGGCTCTGCGACTTTTCTTTGCTTGGACACATACTCCGGTTTACAATTAATCTGGGTTTTATTTCGCTAGAAAGGTGTATCGGTTAGAGTTACGGTTAGAGTATAGTGATTGGTGCATGGTTTAGAATTCGGTTGGTGTACGAAAATGACGCTAATCCATGATCACCAGAGCGTGTAGTCAAACCTAAATAGATACCCGTACATTGCGTACATACAGCCAATCTTAATGGGATAGAAGAAGACAACAAAAAAAAAAACCAAAAAAAAGAGAACAAAAGAGAGAATCTACCTTATGTTAGGAGAAAACTTACCTCAAATATTAAATGTTTCACTAGAGTGAATATTATTTGATTTGTTTTCTTCTCAACATTCTAGCATTTTGATATGAATGCCTTTATTGTTTGATGTTGTTGTTTTATTTCTCCTCTCCTTCTTTTCCAGTTTTCCTTCTTCCTCCTCGTTTTGTTTTATTTCTTCTTGTTCTAGTGCTTGTACTTCTTTTATCTTCTTCGTTTTGTTCTGCTTTTTCTTCTTCTTCCTATGCTTTGCTAGTGTCCTTCCGATTGATGTTTATGGTATTGGACTGATCCTCTAAATTTACTAACGCAATATTCTTTATGTACCCCCTAAAAGACATCCCCTTGCAATAATACATTTCCAAATTAAATCAAGGGATTGTAGATTATTTGATTTATTCCAGAATACAAATTAATCCACACTGATGTTACAAGTATCCGAGAAATGAGCAGTAAAGCAAAGCGTCTGATAAGGCAGGTTAAATAACATATTCAAATGTATTAATGTTGTTTTCCTTGGAACCTAGTGACGATTTTTACTATTAACCTGTTATTAATGAATAAATTACAATCCTCGAAATTCAGTCTGCGTACATTACTTGCTGCTATGCCTGGAAACCCTTCTGCAAGCTTTCAGGGATATACCTACAATTCAATATGTTAGGAAAACGAATGTTTTGTGCAAATTGGCTCTCGTTGCAAACGAACAACTGTGCCAATAGGCTCATGTGAGAAAGGTCAGGTTAACCTGGCATTACCTTGATCTTTCCCATATAGAATCATGCAGAGTGTCTTCATTGGAGCTTTTCTTCTCGCGTGCCTTTCATTTGGAATAGGTAAGAATCACCTGTTTACTGGTCGTGGATACTTCGACATTCAAATCATAAATGGTCAACCTCGATCATTTATTTTCCACTTTTACAAAATCACCCCTCCCCCCCCCNGAAGGTTCCGAAAATTTCGAAGCTCTAACAAATGTATAATAGAAAATATCTCAGACTGCATGATTTCTTCAGGGGTTCACAAGATGATAATAGTCAGGTTGATGATGATTTCAATAATAACCATCGTATGATATGAATAACAACAACGATTTATTTAATAATGATAATACTAAGGATAATACAGATGATAATGAAACATGGTTGGAGAATGACCAATGTAGATGAATAGCTTATCAAAGGATATCACTGCCGTGACAGGGAGTGTAACACTTTATTATTGAACTTTTAGGAAACAAAATATGTATTTCATTCTAAAAGGGAGAAAAAAAACGACCGACCCGATAAAAATAAAAAATACTGTTATTGTGAGAACTGAGTCATTGATTTTGTTTGTTTTGTTATTTTTCATGAGTCACTTGACTGGAAGTATCACATTGCTAATATATCTTCTATGCTTTCAATAAATACAGATGTTTTATCCGAACGAGTGACTTTCGTAGTCCCAGTTTACCACTTCATGTTGAATTAAAGATTATTCCAGTGTTTGAACTTGTAAAACTTATATAATTTTTCATATTTTAGCTAGTACCCAAAATGGATTCTCCCAAAGTTCTTTTCTACAGTGTGTTTAGAACTAATTCTTCTATCCATACGTATCACACTCTTGCACAGGCTAAATTCTGTGTTCCACTATTCGTACAACTATAAGAACCTATTCTATCCGGTTTACAAGTGTACATGAATGGCATTCAATTCATAATAACTTTCAATCAAGCTCAACACTTTCTCGTTTTACAACTTTTTTTCAAACGTTATATTGAAGAAAGAAAACAAATCTTGACTGAGACCATTTCCTATCTTTTTATTTCTCACCTCTTTCTTTTTTCTCTTTCTCATCCTTACTTCTTCCTGTTCTTAATTCTCTTTACCTTTCTCACCTCTTCCCTTTCTTCTCTTTCTCATTCTGAACTTTCCCATTTTAGTATTGCTCTTGGGAGGATGTGTGTGATTGTTGGTGTATGCATTATTCATGGGTGATACCTGCATATAGTTAATGATCGGTATTTTTTCTTTCTTCTTCTTAATATTCGTTTGTATACTTAGTAAGTTTAATTTATTTGGCTATTTAATGCAATATTGTGCTGACCTTGATTGGGGCATCATGTATGAGCACAAGTTGCTTCTTAGAGGTTCTGGCCTATTATTTATTCTGTATTTATCATTTGCAATATTTCATATTGTGCCAAATAAACAAAATTTGTATATCAAACACTCAGAACATTTTTATTGGTCTGATTTATTTTAAACTTTTGACATTATTTTTCTCTTATTCTTCTGCTTTCCTGCCATCAAAAATCGTTGCAAGGATTACATTTTCCTTCAATGTCATTGCACTCTTGATATATGTCATTATGACATAGTTGTGAGAAGGCCAGACAAAATAAATATGAAAAACTCATATTTTCCCTATTTAAGAGTTTAGGATGTTTTCTTTAAAGGCAGGCTTTACTACTTCAGCCAGAAGGGATTAGACCACACAGCGAACCCGCGAGGTAACTGTAACAGATGGTTATCTT
>BEXV01001662.1:0-13106 GCA_003118195.1 Hemicentrotus pulcherrimus
TTATCCGTCACTTTTACAAGAAAATATGATGGAACGAAGCAATCTGCACGTTTTGACATCTGTCTAACAAGATTAATGACCCACAAACAAACTCTACTCTAGCTTATCTTGCCAAAGAGAAATTGTAAACGCCTTTAGAACACGGTTTAGAGAGGGATCTCATGTCACTTGTCGCCCGTTAGTACTTTTATTTGAACTGTGTAAAATTATGTGTACATCCCAATAGCCCGGCCATACTTGGATAAATATTTCTGAGATTAGAGGACTCGATGCTTCATTCCGCGATTCATTTCGCATTGAGCAGGATCTAGACAAACAGTGAGTATAATATATAATTTTTGAATCCTTACCTCTAAGTTTTGTTGATCCAATCAATAGCCACTGTATTAGCTCATCAGAATAGAGTTATACATACAATCCATTTATATCGGAAATAATATAGCTAGTGAAATTCGTTTGTCTCGCAATGTATGGTCAACAAGGGATTTATTATTAAACAGATTACGACGTTTCGTGTGTCGCTGCTCCGTTAATACAATATATTGTAAGCAAGCGTCTTGTATACTCTACGGATGGACCGGGTGTACCGGCGGTCAAATAATTAGAACAATAACGGACAAAGCCAGGGGCGGCCGAGTGACTTCCAAAGTGGGGGGGGGGGCACCAACAAAAAGGGTCACTTTCTGGAAAAAAGGGCACCTACTGTGGGAAATCTCAAAACGAAAATATACCATCTTTTAGACATTGGTATATACCCCTACATTGTGATTTCATTATAAGGGATGATTTCAATATTATGTTTCTCTTCATACATCATACAAAATATAGCTTAACCATTATAATTTTTAGATGGGTGTGATGTCTGAAAAGCATTTACGAGCTAACGAAGCGAGCGAGAAATTTTTAAAGATCTATGAGGTCGCATGCAGTGCGAAAAAATACATCTTATAAAGATGAAAAAAAGCCAATCGTGATGGGGTTATAAGCACATTCTCATAACGGAAGACTGCAAAGACCTTTGATAAGTAACATGATTATAAATGCGAGCGAGCGCAACGAGCCAACTTTGGGGGAAATTGCTCTTAGTCGCTTTAAATAAGGGGCACGTTTAATGATTACAGGGGGACATTATCTAAAGGGATAAGACACTTTAAAAAGAAAAGGTGCTCGTGTCAAAGTACAAAGGATAGTTATAAGAGGTGAATATGAGGCATTTTTTCACCTGGAAAGAGGCGTTTACGAAAATGGGAAATGGCATTTGTTGACGGAAAAGGGGCACCCATCAGATTTTGATAGGGGCATTTTATAAGAGGTGAAAATGGTGACTGACCAGATATAAAAAGGGGCACTTATGAAAATGTAAAAGGGGCATTTATAATAAAGGAAAATGTGCATTTGTTGAATGAAAAGGGGGCACCGTTCAGATTTTGAAAATGGAGCAGTTATTAGAAGGGGAACGGGCTCTTTCTTTTCAATGGGGGCACTTATCATAAGGGAAAGGAAAAGGGGTAGTTTTGAGAAGGGGAAGGAGCTCTTTCTTTTAAATGGGGGCACTTATCATAAAGAAAAGGGGCACTTATTAAAAAATAAAAGGGGCACATGTTAAAATGAAAGGTGTGCATATCCGAGTTTTTAGAAGGGGTAGTTATTAAAAAGAGAAGGATAACTTCTTATAAAAGAAAAAAGGGGCAGTTGTCGAAGTAAAAGGAGCTCCTCTCAGTTTTGAATTGGGCAATTATCAGAGGTGAAGGGGGCACTTATCGAAAGTGAAAAGGGGCACTTATCGTACCTGAAAAGAGGCACTTAACTAGAGATTAAAAGGGGCATTTATTCAAGATAATTTCAAGATTAATGAGAATGGAAAATGGACACTTATTGCAGAGGAAAATGGGAACATGTCGAAGGAAAAGAGGCACGTGTAAAAAAAAAAAAAGGGGGGGGGGCACTCGTCAGAGGTAAAAAGGGGGAAGGGCACTTTTATTAAGTAATAGGGGCCCTTGTGAAAGTAAAAGGGGCACTTCTCACAAAATAAAAGGGGCAATTTTCCTATGTAAAAAGGGGCACTTTTGGGGGTATCTGAAAAAGTGGGGGGCACTGTGCCCCCTGCCCCCCAGGGAGGGCCGCCTCTGCAAGTGCACAAAGGACTGCGGATATGACGATAAACTTAAGGTTTCTCAGAGTATTTTTTGATGAATGTCTAACGTGGAATGACAATTTAAATTTTATAATAAGATCTATATCTAAAGATGTATGAATTAGAATTATTTGTAAAATGAATCAACTCTTTACTCAAAAGATTATTTGTTTTATTGTATACCGGTAATACAATTGTACTTCCAAATATTACTTATTGTATGGCAAATTGTGCGAAGAGTGAACAAAATCCCATTATTTTTGTTTCAAAAAAAGGATAATCGCATTTGTACCGGATCATCCTTTCTTGCAAATTCAGAACTCTTATTTCAAAAGCTAAAAACATGAAAAAAAAATCATATCCTAAGAAGCAGATTGCAATCTTTATGTTCAAATACTCCAATAACCTTCTTCCCCCATGCAGCGTTCCACAACATGTTTGGAATAAACAACACAATCCATTCTTACCCGACACGAAACTCTCAGAACATCTGATAAAACCAAAATTGCTAATGCGCATAAATCTTTCCAACACCATGGCCTGACCTATGGAATAGTCTCACAACTACTGTTAAATCATGTACTACGATATATTTTGTCAGAGCTACCATAAAGCGTAAATTATAATCCACATACAAGTCATCAAACTCGCACGCACATTTGCACATGCTCATACAAAAATGAAATGTTTCACCAAAGACATACACTTATATTACACACTGTTTTACTAAACGCATTTCATGTCATGCCTGAAAAAAAAAAATATTTTCTTCATTATGTGGCTGTTTAGATTAATTCATGTCTGATTACACTACGTTTGATTGCTGAGGCCGCCGTCACGTTCAAGCTCTAGCCTAGATGGCAGTTTTTCATTTTTTGAATTATTCGTCAACTTTTGGAGCGGTATGATAAGAATTATTCAAATGTATTATATTATGATATGATTATATATGTATTTTAACTTTTGTTAAAGTGAAACGGTACCATTGTTGAAGGTTGATGAAAAAACTGTGTAAATTGTGTATGAAATTTTTTTATTATATTACTGCTACTGTACTAACCCTCTAACATGCTTTTTTTTTTAAGGAACAATTCTCAAACCACAAACATATATATGGTTTTCTTTGAAGGTGTCTCTGCATGTTCATGTGCAACAGTCTCTAACATTAAATTCCCTCAAACAATTTTTGAATTTTCCAAACCGTTTTTTAGGCCATGGCCGAAAATAGGACATAAAATAGGCTTTTGAAAATCTGTCGAACACTGACCGAACACTGGGGGCAGCATCACCATAAGTTATAGGTGTGTAGGTTATACCAAAATACACCTCCATACAAACTTTGAAAGAAATCCGTCAAGGAATGATGCAGTAATATAGACTGCACACTAGAGTGCACACAAGTCACCTATCAGAATTTGACCTTTGACCCTATAAATGACGGAACACTAGAGGCAGCATCATCAAAATATGTAGGCTTGTAGATTATACCAAGATACACCTTCGTACAAAATTTGAATTTGAATGAACAGAGGTCTCCAGACTCAATGGAAAACGCTATCAGACGAGAGTCGTATAATTATAAAGGGACCTTGCAAAGCCTCTACGACTTTGAACTCTTAAAAAAAGAACCGCTGGTATGGGGGCGAGAGAAGTCTGAAGCATAAGCCCGTGTAGTCCCTACCCCTCTCAATCCCCCCCCCCCCCCCCCCCNGCTAGTCAGAGCTGCCAACCTCCAGAACAGAAAATCAGTAATCACAAGGCTCAAAATCAGAAATTTGGGGAATAAATCAGCAATATCCTAGGTGGCGCAATGAATCTTAAAAACGGCACGCCAACAATGCGCCCATGATTATCTGAAATTTTGGGTGACTTTACTCACACAGTTGTTAAATATTGATTTTCAAGTCATCCCAGCACATCAGTTTTCCATGAAAAATTGGCTTCTATTAAGAGAAATACTTGAGACTATTTAAGCAAACCCGTACAGATCGAGCAGCAAGGTCAGGTAAGGTCCAAATCCGGTGAACCCTGACAGGGTTAAACCGGACCGAGGTCCTGCACACCAGAATTCAATTACTGGATAGAGTCAACCGCGTACGAGGATGACCTGTGCCACCAGAGGTCTCTCGAAAGGCTGGGGGCTAAGGCCACCAGCTTTCCTCAGCAAAGAGCTTCAAGTATTTAAGAGGCTCAGCTTGATCGACCGCAGCGGAGAAAGGGTTGGTGTCTGAAAAGAAGCTGTACCCCGTCCTCCCAGTCTTAGTCTTTCAGTAAAACGAGGGTTGAGGGGGTCTATCTAATTTCAGGGTAATGATTAATTAATGTAAACATCCACAAAATTCTCACTCTTATCAATCTTTAAACATTAACTAGAATTTAGAAAGCTACATTTATCACCTCTCAATCTCAAGTTATACTAATAAAGTCAAGTTCAACCATACAAGATAGTCTTTCATTAAACTACGAAAGAACACAAAAATGTCAAGTTTCACTGAAATTTATAACTGATATTTAATCAATAGACACAATCTCTGTGGACTAAAACATCAACTTGAAAATAACAGGACACACTTCCTGTAGGGCTGTAGTATAAAATCAACAACAATCAAAAAAATTGTCGCTAAAAAGGAAAAACCAAATATTCTCTTTACCTAGAAGCAAAAAGCAAAAACTGTCCTTTAAAATATGGTTGTATATTAATACAGTAATCAGTGATTACTGTATGTTGATGCTGCACTTTCTCAATGATAGAAAATATCAATGGTATCAGGTTGGTAAAAGAAAAGATGCAAACAAACAAAGTACTGTCTAAGACAATTATGCTAATGTATTGCACAAAATTAGTGCTTGAAAGCGATAAATCACAAAATCAACCTTGGTTGAGTCTGATACCAGCCTAATAATGGGCTAATGTTAATGCCTTAAATTAATGGACACAAAAGAATTGTGAAACTAAACTAGATCTACAAAAAATCTAACCCTCTTGTTGTCATATGCCAAGATTCACACAGTGAATGTGCAATTACAAAGGTATGAGATAAGAGTTGTCATGCCAAGATTCACACAGTGAACTTACAATTACAAAGGTACGAGACAAGTTCTTCTTGACATGAATGATGTGATTATTAAGTAAAAGAATCTAGATGTTCTAAACTTGAATTCAACGTGATTGTTGGTATAAAAACATGCACAAGAACAAAATCAATGGCAGTCTATACAAAATAGACCCTGGTTAGATTAGCAGTCGTTCAACTTCAATGTTTCACTGTGTAACTACATCACATGTAGCTGTAGATCTGGTAGGAGTCTGTAAATCTCAATGTTATGTTTTTGAATACTAACAACCAAACTGAAGTCGAAGACGAAGAAACCTGGCTTGCCGCTTGATTTTTCTCACTAAGTAAAATACCGTAAGACGTGTTGATCGCATAGTCCCACAAGATGCTGCTAGCGTAGTGAACGTGAAGTATCAAGCTCTCTGGGCGAACACTTCACCGATGGACGATCTTAAAACTGGAAGAAAATCTGATGAAGAAAGACACTAATTGATCTTTACTCTGGTCATTAAAAGTGGAGGTTCCATGACGTTCACGTAACTGTTAATCTGCACACAAACTAATTGCTGGATGGGAAACTTCCCAGGATGAAGTTCACGTATGTAGCTACAATGCAGTCTAGGCCTACACACGAACAAATGGCTTACATCTTGGTGGTATTGCTAGACATGATCATTGGTTTCTGTGTAAGAGTGTGCCAAAAATGAAATTTTTGTCACTTTTGCATGTATGTGTTAATGCTTCATCCGCCATGTTGAATAAAATTGACAGTGAAAAAAAAAACTTTTTTATGAAGTGAAAATTCCTTTTCTGATTGTTGACTTGATTCGTGCTGACTGTCTAATAAGTTATTTTTTAAGTTAGGACCTTTATTTATTGGTCAAGGTTTGACATTTCTGTACACATCTGTTTTTGTCACATCTGTACACTCTCTGTTTAAATTTCAAACTTAAAAGAAGGATGTAAGCAATGTGCGATTGTGTTTTTGTCTCACAACTCAAGCATTATCTCAACAAATATGACACATCCTAAAATGAGGAAGTGTCAAAAAAAGAAAAACTTTTGAAAAGTAATTTTTCTTGTTTAGATGCATACTTTTCCTTCAAAATTGTATTATTTAGCAGTAAATTGTAATTGTAAGTTTGCTTGAACACCCACTTATTGTGGAAACAGATCATTATGTTGGTTTGACAAAGGGTCCTTTAGCTATGTCCAAATGTCTCTGTTTGTCTTCAAAATTATCTGAAACTCAAAAAGAATCATTATATTGTCAGAGATGATGATACGAATTAAGCGTTGGCATTACTTTTGCCATTAAGTTCACATTCTTAGGAGTGAATATTCATGATTTTCTTTATTTCAAAGAAGACTTGAAATTTGTATACCTTGGTTGACAAAGAGTGGTGCCTAACCCTGAAACGTGTTTCAACAATTTGTTATCAGACAAAATGATTAAACTGAACCAAATAGTTATTGGACCAAGTGGCAAAAAATGTATTTGATAAAGTGGCATACTAGAAAAATTAATAATAGACTAATGGACTGTTTTGAAAAAAGTAACATTAACAAGAAAACATGCCTATCATTGTACAAAATTTTATTACATTTGGACAAGCCCTTTTTTTAATAATTATGCATTACAAAAGAGCAGGATTTGAACAAAAATAGGAGGTGAACTGTACTTGAGCAGCCAACCTACATGTACCTGACTTTTTGAATAAATTTACATATATGTGACTAACAAGGGAATAAGATGTCAACAATATACCCCCCTCTAAGATGGTTGGATCATGTTTGTAGTAGTAAATATCTCTGTAATGGTGCTGGAAGTGGTAATAGTTTAACAGAGGCAGGTAGATGTGTGTTGTTGAGATGATGGCGAATCGTGTAACGACACTGTTGGCGCAATGACCTGGGTTGGCAGCAAAGCTGCCGTAGCATATTGTACAAGGCCGTGTCATTTGTGATGGATGTGGGGATCATGCCGTCTTCGTCTCTGATGTCAAACTGACCCGAAGCATTGATGAGTAAATCAAGGCATTGTTCATCCTCTTCAACATCAAGCCCAGCTGCGATCAAGCAGGCAACTCGAGAGATGGGGGATACTCCGTCGATACTTTGCGTGTGGGTCTCAACACCATACTCCAGTAGCAAGCGCACACACTCATAGTTTCCTTTCATGGCTGCCCAGTTGAGTGGGGTATTGCCATGGATATCTGATAAGTTGACAAGGGCATTTCTTGTGAGCAGAGCTTGCACACATTCAACCTTATTGCGAAAGGAAGCCCAGTGGATAGCAGTCTCACCATTGGTGTTAAGAGCATTGGGGTCAGCACCCGACTCCAGGAGAAGTGTTAAGCAGTCTTCATCTTGTTCAGCAGCATAATGGATAGCAGCCCGACCATATCCATCAACAGCATTCACCTGTTATCAAATATAAGGTAAATGATAATACAACATCATCAGGTTTCTTTCAAAAAACATTGGTAAACATGATTGCAGAGACTTTCTAATTTAAAGGAGAATATAACCAAATAAACTGATAGCTTTATCGACAATTATTACATATCATAATTTATCTAAATCTAAAATATCTTGAAATTACTCCAAATTGAAGATTACCCGTACCATAGATTTTGGATAAACAAAGGTCAAATATCAAAGGTTAGCAATTCAATTTATGTGAAATTAAAAGTTTTTTAAACCTGCAATGGCCATATCAATGACTCCTTAGAGCCATTTTCACTTTGAACTTCAAACCTGTAACTAGTACATGTATGCATCATGTAGGGAGCACAGGTGTTGTAACCCAACAAAAAAGCTTAGCACCTCCTCTCTGTCAAATCAAAACATAAACACATCACAGGACAGTTGTTTTGATCTCGCCATGTTCATTTTCATTCAGATTCGCAATGGAGTCCAGGGGGGTGTTTCATAAAGCTGTTTGTAAAGTTAAGCATGACTTTACAAATGACTTACATATGAAAAGCCAAAGGGATGCTCAATCATTGTTAACTGCATCAACTCAAGGTGGGCTGTGCATATGTAGATTAAAATTCTTATTATAACAAACATCTTTAATGCAAAGTATATTTGTTTCCATTATTTAATTAAGGTTACGGTATTGGAAACATCAGGAAAAACTTTGGGAATCCAATCTTGCACTTCCTATATAAGTCGTTCGTAACAGCTTTATGAAACACCCCCCAGAAGTCAGAAGTTAGTATGACAACTATGTGTCTTGTTCAGGTATAGTCATCAATTTTGAAGAATTTAAAGAATGATAACATTTGAACATGTTGGGGGTATTTTTCTTTACACATTTAACTTCCTGTTATAAAATATATGAAAAAAAGACATGGTAAAATTAACAGTTGAGATTGTTAAAAATTTTGGTCCTTCCTTCCCTTTGTTTCATGAATTCTTTAACAAGTGGACTGTTATTTAACCCATAACTAGTGGAAGTGGTGGTTATTTGACCTGACTGATAAAAAAGCATGAATGCTAGTAAGCATCCAGAGGACCAACGGCTTAAGGTTCTCTCCGAGAGACATGGTAATGAGGATTAATGCCTTACCAAAGGGCACTAGAGCATTGCCTTGGTTTCAAAGCCGGGCCACCGGATTTGAGACCACTTCTCTACCGACTGAGCTACTGGACCTCCTTTATACTGAAAGCAGAAGAGCCAGGACATATTAGTCCAAATTGATGGTAAATATTGAGCAAGGCAGAGTGAAAAGGTTATGCAGGGAGATGTGAACATACTTGCATCGCGGCTCATCTGCGCACGTGACCAATTTGAATATGCATGTGTCTTAAAACAGCTGATTAAAGAAAATAAAGCAAAACCAAAAGATGCCCTTAACAAATTAACCCATCAAATTCATGGCTTCTTATGAATAATATAAACATCATGTTTATTCATCTTCTGTATATGAAGATTAAATTGTTTTCAAATATCAAAAATAATGATAAAATGTAAAATCAGTAAAATCTTGGTTAAAATGTTTCGAATACATAATTATTTTATGATCAAATTATAAGTTTTGAATATTTCACTTAAAATGGCCCGAAACGTATGCAGAATGAATTTGAGACAATTTGGAGCTGAGCATTTCGACTTTTTGCGCGCAGACTGATGCGCGGATTTACCCGTATTTGCACTTTTATTGATGTGACTTCGACTGGAATAAAATGAGCTTTGATCATGAAAATTTGAATGAAAATAAAGACTTTCCATTACACAGATATGACAATAACTTAAATGTCAACAACAACAAAAACCACAAAATGGCGCTTGGATGATGTCAGGAGTATCTGACAATCTTGAAAATGTGTCAAGTCTTATGCCAATTGACTATGCCTGTGCCAAAATTGAAGAAATTGACTTTTTTTAGTAGTTTTTAGTAATCGTCTGCACAAAAAAATGGAAAGAAATTTTAAAAAGGAATAAAGAAGAAAAAAATCTGACAAAATCAAGAGGTGATCTGTTGATGACAGACCACCTAATTATGGACAAGTTTCATATGAAAAGTGACTATGAAAACGACTATCCATTACCTCTGCACCATGATCCAGGAAAAGCTTGACATAGTAATCATCTCCAGTCATGCAAGCACAGTGTAGAGGTAGAAGGGTGCCATGCATCTGATTGACATCTGCTCCCTCAGCGAGTACAGACTCTACAGAATCCTATAGCGATAAACAACCATGATGCAATGATTTCATCAAATCATATACATGTATAGGTACATTGCATTCGTCTGTCAATTGTTCTCTTTTACTCTCAAGCCACAGGAACTGCCTGGCTAACAGTTAGTGGACAGTCATCCGAACACTTCCATACACAGATGATCTGAGTGTTTCTCTGAATGGAAGGCTTACAACAACCCCACAAATTCAATTATACTTTTCATACATGTATTACGATACTGGACCTCAATCAGTGATTTTCCCAATATAATATCATATCTTACATCTAATCCCATTTCGACATCTCTCAAGTTCCAGGTCAGGTTAGAAAGTATGCAGTGGCCTTTAGATGCCTATGAACAGTGAAAAAAAAACATCTCACCTTTGGCGACAGGGTCCAACCACTAATGGCTCTAATAAGTCTGTCAGACAATGTAAAATGGTGCTGAGCCATAGCAAGGCATTGGTAGGTGTTCATAGCATGCCTCTGTTCCTAGAAAACAAATACCAGCTGATTAAAAACTTGGATTCTCCATCTAGAATTAAATAATGAAGAAAGAAAAACTAGCTCATTTTCAACTTTATTGCGCTTTTAAAATTCACAGGTAGTTATGTGTGCAGGACACGGTGAGATATGGATAGTTTTAAAAGCCCAATTTGTTATATATTACAAAAATATTCATTGCTCACAGTGACTAATTAGGATACACTAATTCACTAAGACAAAGTAGGAAGCATTCCGTATGTAGCAGCCTACAGACCACTTTACAGTAACAATAAATTTGAAATGTGCAAAGTTTGTCAAAAAATTCAGAACTTGTGAGACCATTGCGGGCATCGTGTGAGTACTTTAAAATGCAGTTTGATTTTTTGATGAAATTCACCTCTTCATATATGGTAATACAATAAAATTTTAAAAAATTGTGGGCATCAATGTTTAATGACTAATTAATGTTTGCAAAAAAAATGACCATTAACATATTTTCATTTTGCATCTGGCTTTTCTGGGAACAATGATATCAAACATGCATGATCACCATGGGCACATGCAGGAGAATGCACCGATTTTATAATAAGCTTCTCCTAATTGGCAACTTTTCTGAGTGCCCAGACTATTGAAATAAAGTAGGTAGGACTCAATTAGACTTACTTTAGGTTTAATACAGAGAAGCTGCTGCTGATCTGACCATCAAATTGTCAGCATACACCTGACTAAAATCCATGATCCTATGAAACAATGAAAAGAATGGATAATCAAAGGGAAATACAATGTATTGTTGATAGACAAATTCTTTCATTAGAAGTGTGATTTTCTAATTTTCTGTTTTGTTTATGTTTTCATCAAACTTCAATATACACAATGACAAGTGATACTTCATATAGCACCGACTTATCTGCACTCTGCTTCTGAGCTGGGACCAACACTTACATTCGGCAGTTAGAATCTACTCCATTCACCCGACTGGATTTTGCCTAAAGAAAATCACACCCTACACTTTTGCTTCTAAAAGTTGATGCGTCTAAAGAACAGAAAAGCGCCAAACCGCAGGCATCCTTTATTCCTCAGTGAAAGAAAAAATGGGGGGGGGGCTCCATATCCAATTTTCCGGAAATGTTGGGGCTACTTTTTTAACTTTCAGGGGCTACTTTTTCCATTACGGGAACATCTTTATCATTAAGTTTTAAAAGAATCAAATTGTTGTTTATTTAGTAGGCTTACTGGCTTATATGTCTTTGATTAAGGTTTCAGGCATCCTGCTCCATATCTACCCATTAGATCTAGGCTAATCCATTAAAAAGGAAAGTATTTAATTAATGAAATAAATAAGTTATAATGCATTGATTTGATCTAAGAACTGCAATGATGATCGTTCTACTCATACTTACTCAAGGAGGCATTATTACTTACTGGTAGCCTATTTGTGTCTAGTAAATATTGTTCAGACTCAGACTCAGAGGACCTCTATTGTTTCTCAACATTTTTGAAACACAACTGTACGAAACTCATCACAATACAAAATCGCACGCCAATAAGGGGCGAAATTTTCTACACTGACAACGTCATTTAGGGTCCATTTTTGAGCTGCTGTGACGAGCACGGTACTTGGTATGCGAGTAACCCGGGCCTAGGCCTACTACTAACTCCAGGAAGCTCCGACGCCCATGCCTTCGGCGTCGGAGCTTCCTGGTGTTAGCCTAGTACAGTAGTAGTACTAGTAGGAGCATCAATATCATGGCTGTGTAGTAAAAGCTGTGCTTTTGATTCTCAACATTGCAAACATCACTGTACAAAACTCAACTGATTTCACTCAAAACCGGTACTTTAGTGACAATTGATGACACCTAAATAGCAGTAAAATACAATTTTGTTGAACTTACTGATGTTAAAAAGCATAATTTAAAAATCAAATTGTAAGTCTAGTGTCAAACTTTGCTTACAGCTGCATCGACATGATTGTGTAGAGTCTATGCGATTTTGTGTGGTGTGTGTATTTGTGTATGGGTATAATAATACCTGCCTTACAGCATGTATGCAGTGCTAGAGGTCAATACGCATTAGCATTGACTCTCTGAGCTCCAGTCCAGGGTCTAGTCGTACCATAAAAGATCTTCAAACTATCTTCCATATTTTAAATTAGGTAGTTCTCAACTCACCATAGCTGCAATGTTTCTTTATACAAATAATGTCTGGAACAACTGGTCAGATAAACAAGTCCCAAGGCCAACTTTGTGTAGACTTTCGACGGATACTTAGCGTTTTTGGTTGATTGATCTGAACATGAATCTAGGAGGAACAATTGGGACTATAGTGTCTCTCAATCGTACAATCGCAAGGGAAAAGAAAAATTTGCACGTGTCGGGGGACTTTTTTTGTTTTCATAGATTTGTATTCATTTCTCTCAAAGAAAATTGTGGATAATTTATAACATTGTATACAAAATAACAAAATAATCTTCACAAAGGTCTAAATAGATTAACTAGGGGAACTTTTACATTTCCATACAAGGTTACAAATAAAGTTACACATTAGCAGATGAAAAATATTCACATAAACAAAATTTTATTTTCACATTTTAAAGGCACACTGCCATACTTGAAGCTACTTGCTCCCTCTATATAGAAAACTTCCCCAATCGGTGCCTGTTGATCCCCCATGATCCTCTTTTTCTTATGTTAAATGAGAGCTGAGTTAATGAGATAGCCACCTGTCACAGTGACCTCGA